>CABFWB010005853.1:25100-39540 GCA_902151455.1 Timema bartmani | reverse complement strand
CAACTAAGGATTGGTCAAACTTTCAGTGGTTTTTTTTCTGTCTTAGTATAATACTGAATAATTAAATGCCTTTATTTGATAAGAACATGTAATGTTTAGTGTATTTTTAATAACTTTTGTATTTATTTTATGTTTGATCCTTAATTTATTTAATTTAAAATAGTCTACGCGACTTTAAGTAGACTCTGGATCACTGACTAAAAGTGCAATTTTTAATTTATAGCACGATTATTACGTATAAGGGGGTATTTATTAGGATGTTAATTGAAATTAAAATAACAATTTTTTACTTGTGAAGAGTGTTAAAACATATATTATATTAAAAAGAAGAAAACTCTTCCAGTTCACCCGGCCGGGATCAATACACTGGCCTCAGAGTCAGCTAAATATGTTGAAATGAGTAATTCAAGTATAATATCTCGTTGGAAATAATAATCGACAGCAATAATTTCACTATTTTGAATAGATCCTGATTATGAATGGCTGGACTTTATAAACATCCAATAATTGTAAGCGTTGATTATAGTGTTAATTAATGTTTATTTATTACGATTATTAGTATTTATTTATAAATTGTTTATTTTTCTGAATAATTAGAGCATGCAGTTAACATTTTGGCAACATTTCTGTTCCAGCTGACATTCCTAGCACTAACCCAAGCCCCTTGAATGTGCATGAGTTATTATCTTGCTGATTAAAAACTATTCGTTCATTGATACAGTGAACTTGTTTTGTTTGACTTTCTTAAGTACTATTATAACTTTATAAGAATATACTGTGTACAAGGAAAAGTATCTTATATGCCCTCTGTTTAACCTGTAAGGTGGTAAGATTCCTTTTCACTGTTCCACCATGGTGTAGTCACTAATCACTCAACGTGTCTTTCAGGGTAAATGGAGTATACATTTTCTTCTGAAAAATACAGAAGCTTTGGAAATAGTTTAAATGCATCTTTAAGAAACAAATAATTATAGCATATGTCATTGCATCCTTAATAGCAGAAGTGTGTGTGTATGTGTATGTGTGTGTGTGTATGTGTGTGTGTATGTGTGTGTGTGTGTGTGTGTATGTATGTATGTAGTGATGGTCTACGAAACTTTTGTATTGCATGAAAGAAGTATAGATTTTATTAGAACAAAGTAATTAAATATAGTATTTCTTATTTTTGTCAAACGATTTTGTAAACGTTTTAATATTTGGTTTTTACACATTTGTATCTGTTTCATAAAATTATTGGTTTGATTAAAGTTAAAATTATATAGTTTTGAAAATATCAAATATCACGGCCCAGTTTAAAAACTATATCATATTGTAAAGTAAACTCATTACATTTCTTGAATTACATTATGTGTAAGTGCAGATTATAAAGTTTGTTAAGTGATCGGTAGCGAAATAAAATTAGTTTTGAATCTAATTGCTGTCACATTTTTTATTCATATCTATTTGTTGAGATTTGTTATTCTTTGTCTTACCTGCCCTATGCTGCCAAAGTAACATATCGTTTTTGTTTGTTTCAGCTCACAATGCAGGCCTATCACCATCATCTACTCAGGGCTCCGAAAAGGTGCCTTTGGATGAGAACGAAACGCAGGTACAAGATATGAAGGAAGAACTGCAGACAGCCGATATTGAAGACGGGTTCACAAATATTGATACGAATGGATTGAAACCCGTAGAAGAAGAAGCAGACGAAGTGAAAGAAGACACAGACTTGGCAGACAAGGCCAAAGAGGGGTCCAAATTGGCTTTGGGAACGGCCGTGGCCGTGGCAGGTGCAGCAATAGTGGTGGGAACGGCCACTGCCTGCGAACTGTCAGAGAAACATGATAACGCTCTGAGAACGGAAGTAAAAACTCCAGTAGCTGAACAGGAAGATGGACCTGAAAAATCATCCCCCACAGTGGAGACTCGAAAGGCGTCAGCAGAGATGCCTGATGACAGCCCCATCGTTAAAGAAGATGAAGATCAAGTAATTAATGAAACCGAGTCACTGGTTGAGGTAGCCCCAAGTCCAGTTCCTGATGGCACATCCGTAATCAGTGATGAGATTCATGGTCTGAGCAGGTCTACAAGCGTGACCTCAGGTGAGCCAAAACCCATGGGAGCTGAGGAACCTCTTTCAGATGTCTCTATCGTTGAGTCATCTGATCCGGAGGGCTCTGTCAGTGGTGCAAAAGAAGGAATAGTGGTATCCCCGGAGACAGCTATAGGACAAGAATCTGGTCAACCGATCAGCGTAACGAATTCAATTTCTGAGGTAGACTCATCTGTTAAAGAATATTCTCTTAGTGAATCTAATGAAATGCAAAGCTTGAGTAGACCAATCAGTGTTACCAACTCTGTTCCCACACCTGACGATTCCGGAAAAGATGTCGGGGAAACACAGCTTGACTTTCAAAAGAGTACGAGCAGACCCACTAGTTCCGTTGGACTCATTCTTGAAACGGAGGATATAGAACCAGAAGAGAGAGAAATTTCCATCAAGTCAGTTTCTAATACAGTTACACCTGTTCCTACTGGGCCTGATAAGGATTATAAATCTAGCAGACCATCTAGTGTAGCAACCTCCGAAATGGGACAAAAACAGAATCTCAGTTTCGTCGAAGATAAACTAACACCCACTAAACTAGAAGAGGACTCGAGTAGACCAATCAGCGTATCTAATTCTTTAATCGAGGATAATGAGGCTTTAAATAATTCCAAAAAAGAACTCATTGCTGTTGTATCACTGGTGGAAGAGGATTCTAGTAGGCCAATCAGTGTGACAAATTTCTTAATTGATCACAATGAGACTGCCAAAAACGTCGAAGAGGAAGTCGGTGTTTCTTTATCACCATCAGAAAAAGATTTAAGTAGACCGAATAATGTATCGGTATCGTTGGCGAAGAAGGAAATGTATGTAAACAAAGATGAAGAACCGTTGGAGAGTAATCCACTCTTAATAAGACCATTAAGTGTCACAAAGAGTATTATAAACGAGTCTATAGAAGACAAAGCCTCTATTGAACTGAGAGAAGAAAGCATCCCAAGTAGACCAACAAGTGTATCAAATATATTGGCAGATACAGATATCTTGGTAAAAAATTTAGAGGAAGAAATTCCATCTATAAATCGAACAGATGAGGCCATTTTAAGTGAGATAGAAAGTTCTGTAATATCTTTAGAAGAAAACACCTCACCTGTTGAGCCTATCGAAATTAAAGACTCTCACAGACCAACCAGCGTGGCTACCATTGCTAATGATGAAAAATATAGAGACGAAAATAAGGTGTTGCCACAACTCATTGAAAATTCAGAAGAGGAAATGTCAAAACACGTCAACAGTGGGGCTATTTCTCCATTCGGTCCGAAAAAAGAAGTGAATAATGAAATAACTAGTCAAATAGAAACCCCAAAGAGCGAATTAGTGCCTGAAAATGATGAAAGTAGATCTACAAGCGAAACAAAGTCTGAAATCCAAGAAGTCCAAGAGAAAGAAATTATACCACTTAGTGCCTCAGGAAATAATACTGAACAAGATATCCAATCAATAGACACAAAGACTGGGTCACTTAACAAGCTAGAAGAGGAATCAGGGATCACACCAACAAGTGCCTTGGAACCTGAAGAAACTAGTGATGAATTACCTACCCCACCCAATGAATCAGAGCTCAAGGAAGATTTACTGGTGGTAAATAATGATTTAGGACATATAAACAAAAGTCCGTTAGATATCACCGAGGAAATTGTAGTGGAAAAAATAAATGGAGATGGAAGCCAGCTCCCAAGGGCTCCAGAGTCGATTCTGACATGGCCTGAGTCTATTGGAGAGTCGGACATGTTATCAGAATATAGTAACGATATATCAGCCGATATTAATATTACCGAAGGAGTAAATGACACGATAGAAAGAGAGGAGAATAATGCTGATATATCAATCGCTGAGTCAAATAAAGGAGTATCAGATAGCACAATAATATCCACTGACTTTAATGATGTGACAGAGAACAAATTAGATGACGAGATAAAAGGGAGTGAAAAGGATATTCTCAATGAAGAGGAAACTATAAGCACTCAAGATAAATTTAGTGAAATGTTTGGTGGTCCTATACCAACCATAAATCTGATTGAAAGTGAAGATATTAAGCTATCCGACAGTGACGAAGAAAGAGAAACGAACGAATATGTGGTTGTGAGCCAATACGAAGATGAAGTTAGTAAAAGTGAAAGTACTGACCTTTCCTCACCTAACCAATTTAACGAGCTTAAGAGAAACGAGGATGCAGAAAAAGCACCAGAAAATAATTCAATTAATAAAGATGGCGTGGAAAATCTGTCTAGAGCTGGTAGTACTATAAGTAGGCATCTTGGAAATGCCAAAGAAGCAGAGTCAGGAAATAAAGTTACTCAAGAAAAAGAAGAGGAAGCTGAAGTAAATAAATACGATAAGAGCATTATTGAAGAGAATTTCGTTAAACTCACAAATGATGATAGTGTATTAGTTGAATCACTTCCTGAACAATCGTTTATTAAGGAAAACAACTGCAAAATTGAGGTAGACACTTCAATTGAAAGAACTGTCCTTGACGATGATGCACAAATAGAAGGATCAGAAGAAGAAGGTGTGAAAACCATCGAGGAATCTTTAAACGACAGTAATGAGAGTTCTCAGTGTACACTTAATCTTACGGATATGCCCACAAGCTCTACATTCGAAGACCATGGTGAAACGGAAGCTGGTGAACCTCAAATTATGGAAGAAGCAGGCACAGAGAGTTTGAAGGAAACACTTAAAGACTCGGAGATTTTTAACCTTCCTCTAACGACCTGTCAGGAAGATGTCACACAAGGGGGCACTAGGCCAGACACCAGCTTCTCCATTGCAGAGTCTAGAGAAGACTCTGTACTTGCAGAAAAGGGAAGTGATGTAGAGAGTCTAACCAGCATTTACACAATGAAAGAAAATGATGGGTTTATTTATAAAACTGAGGACAGAGCTGAAAGTGGGATTTCCATCTGTAAGTCTGAAGGAAAAGAAAATAATATGGAAGGACAGGAAAATTCTGAATCTAATGAGACAGAGAAGATAGTCTTACCTGAAACATTGAATAAAGACAACTTGAAAGAAGAAGGAAGCGTGCTATCTAGCAAGAGCGTGCAGGAAGTGGGTCAGGACACTGATGTGCTGAACTCTGCAGCCACTACGATACAGGCATCATTCCGGGGGTTCCAGACGAGACAGGGCCTACATAAGGACACCATAACAGCTAAGGTATGTCATAATTACTTTAGATTAGAATCGCAGTCATATGGTCATAACATACTAGCTTGGTTTCTTGATTTATAACTAAACTAAAACTATACATAGCTATGTAGGGGCAAGCAAACACTGTCGACATAGTTCTGTGTAAGACATTGAACAAAAACATGAACTTCTGCAATCCTTCAAAGTATTTTTAAACTTCTAATAACTATCTATCATGTCAATAATTAGCTTCCACTTTAAGGTAGGAGCCATTTTGTTTGCGTCAAGTCTTTGTACCCGAGTGGGCTATCAACATATTTTCGCTAATGGAGTAGGAAGGAGGAAGATATAGTTTAGATTAAAGTACCTTAATTTGCATGGGAGAGAGTGTGGATATAATTTAATAAACCCACCTCAGTGTACCAACTAGTGATTCGAACCATGACCTGCCTGTCACCAATAAGCCCGACAAGATGAGCATTTAGTTTTATACATATATACTCTATGTGTATACACTTTTCCAGCTCATCTGGAAGTGGGTTTTCTTTTCCGAGCAGATATATATATATATATATCTGTCCAGAAAAGAAAACCTACTTCCAGATGAGCTGGAAAAATTTAATTTGGCAGGCAGGTTAGAGGGCTTGCCCCATATAATCAAAAAACATAAAAACGGGAAATTAGAAAATAGGGCTCCGGGAATTGGGGAGAGGGGGGATATTTAGAAAAAACTTTTTATATGAGGTAGAGAAAATTAAAATTTGTTAGGAAGGTAAAGGGACCATTTCAAATAATCATAAAAGTATGAATACCTTGAATTTTTATTTGGGGCTCCAGGAATTAGGAGGGGGTATTTATGAGCAAACAAACTATAAAGTTAGATAAAAACTCTAAATTTGGCAGCAGGTAGAAGGACAGTCCAGATAACAAAATAAAAACATTAATCTCTAAGATGGAATAGTAGAAATTCCCGGAGGTGGGAGGGGGAGGGAATTTTTTTTTTCAAAACTTATAGAAACAACTACCTCGCTGTGTGGGAGAAAACTTAATTTGGCTAGAGGGTTTATTTATTATTCCAAATAAAAATTAAAGTCTGCAAACTTTAAATTTCAAAGTGGAGCTCTGGAAAATAGGGGGGTAGCATAGGGAGTGGTATATGATTGGAATAAATCTTTTAGGGGAGGTAGCATATTAAATTTGCCAGGAATATATAGTAGAGGGATCACTCCATATATCAAGATTAGTGTTATATATTCTCTCTTTATAAGTGGGTCCTGGTGAAATGGGGAGGTTTCGAAATTTATTAAACTAAAAAATAAATTACTTATCGCTGTGGTAGAAGTTTGAAAGGGTTCAGGCAGGCGTAAGGGCTACTCCAAACTGTAATGGAGGTTTTAACATTGCTAAATTTCAAAATAAAAGTCTAGAAAATTGAAAGGCGTCCCCTCAAAGTTTACAAAACTATAAAATATTCGTGGGTATAGTAAATAATACAAATATATTAAATGTGAAAGAAAAAACCCAAATAACCAGAAGAGTTTGAACATTTAAATTTTAAAATTGGGTTACGGGAAATAGTCAGGGCTGTAAATTTCCAAAACTAAATTTACCGGTGTGATAAAAAATTGAAATTTGGTGAGCTGGTAAAGAGAACACCTTAAAAGAAATACATTTTTAAAATTTGAAATTAAAAATGGTAGGGGTGGGGGTGAAGTTGGGATGAGAAAAAATGTCAAAAATTATAGAAAACACCGTCTTTTGGTATGGTAGAAAATAGAAATTTCGCGGATAGCTAGAAAACTATGAATGTTTTTTTAAATTTTTAAATCAAGATCTATGTTTAAGGAAAGCTAAAAATTTAAGAAACTTATAGAAAAACCTTGCTAATTTTGTTAGAAATTTTAAATACTTTCAAGTAGTTAAGACGACCACCCCAGAAAATAAAAAATCTAAAAATACTGAAAATGTGTTCTTTCAAAGTTGGTTCCAATAAATGGGAGGCTCACAATTAATTAAATTTATATAAAACACTGCTTGTTTTGGAATAAAATTAAAGTTTGGCACGTAAGTAAATATATATTATTGGATAACCGAATGATGTCTGAATAAATGAAATTTCAAAATTGAAAACTGAGAAATGTAGGAGTTCTAAATTAATACAATTATTTTAGATGTGGTTGACAATTGAATTTTTAAGGAAGTAGAGTAGCTTAAAATCTCTCTAAACCCATTAGAAAATCTACCTTTCCCTGTAGAAGAAAATTTAAATTTGGAAAATTGGTAAAAATATCACCCAAGATAACATAAAAATTGTAAATTTTTTAATCTAAAAATAGGGGTTCAAGAAATCGATGAAGGGGGTGGGAGTAGCTTCCAAATTGCTACACTAATAGGAAAAAAAAAAACATTTTCGTCATGGTAGATAGTTTTTCTTTACATTGGACTGTGAAAAAACTTAAAAATAAAAAAAATAAAAAAATACTATCTTATATGTCATCAATAGCTTTGCGATCACATAGCTAAATGTAGTAGGAAAAGCTAACGCCTACATAAGAGTGACAATAGTTAAAATAAACTACTTCTGGTGACATTATCATTATAAAGCATTTTGTTCTTTAGGAAACCATGGTGCTCCTTTATTCAATATGTCTCTAAATAGTTTATTATTTCATTTACGTTAATAATTTTGATAAACCCTCATACTATTTTTTACATCAACCATTAATCATACCTATTACTGCCTTTCGCTTATCTTATGATCGTGCTTAATCAAATATTGCGTTCGTTTGTGCACTCGGTTTGGTGTTCGGTAAGATTTTTTTCAGAGATTTAATTTTGTTTAATTTGTTGATTGCAATAATTGCCTTGGGATGGCCATAGTTAGTTCAAGATTGTACATGGAGAAATTTTTTAAATGTTGGTCGCCAGATGTTAAACATCCAAATTTGATATAGTTTTTATGCGGCTTACCCGTACAAAGAACGGATCAAACAGCTAGTAGTGTAATAAAAGCCTTTGGCTAAGTAAATTGCATACACAACCGATGTAAAAGCGTTTGGCTTAAGCCCAAATCAGTCAAACACAGATATTTATCTAATAGCTGCTAAAATAATATTGATCGACGAATAGATTGTTTGTTAATATGTCGCTTTGCTTTTCGTAGGTTCCAGATGCTGTTCCTTCTCAGGAAATAGACACAGTGATCCAAGACTCAATGTTCGGGACACCCGTGCCAGAGGTATCGCCATCCCCAGACAATCAAGCGTCTATTGACATCACATCTGTTGACATCACATCTGTTGACATCACATCTGGTAAAACACCTTTCCCGCTCATAAGTGTTGCCTTACCTAAAGCAGCACAAACAATTTCGTCAATAGAGAAAGCGGGAGACGACCCAGACAAAGATCAAGGTATCGAGGACGTAGACTTGGTAAATCTACAGAAGCCTCAGGAATGCGACGAACTACCGGAAGATAGAGGGGAGGGTTCACTGAAAGAAGACGAAGACGATGCCTCATCGTCAGCAGACGCAGAATCGTCCCTGTCAAGCGCTGCAACCAAGATCCAAGCTGGGGTCAGAGGTTACCTTGCGAGGAAGCAGATCCAAAACTTGAGGGACGACACAAACGCGACTTCGTTGAACACACAACCATCCATCCCCGACAGCCAACAATCCTTTGGGGGTTTATCAACTTCAATCGAGGAAAACGGCGTCCACACTTCCGGGTCATTGGAGACCGAGGTCCAGAAGCAGCAGCAGAGTACCCTTGAGGAGATAGAGGACAGTGTTATAGCTGGAGGAGGTCTGCCGACCGACGCCACGAGGTACCTCAGGGATATTGGTGACGAGGACGCTAAAGAGATGACTAAAATTCTTTCTCTGGACAGTCACCTTGACTCTTTGCCTCTTGTTGAGAAAGTTGAGGTCAAGTCCACGGCATCTCTCCAAGAGCCCCCCGTAGGTACTGACAGCGAGGAGGACCAGAAGGTGTGGGAAACCCTTCAGCAGGAACTGTCCGAGGCGGCCACGAGGATCCAGTCCAACTACCGCGGATACCGAACACGACAGAAGCTGACCCGAGAAGATGCCGTGCAGTTGCCCACCACCAGCAACAGCGCCGCCAGCAGTAGTGAAGGTGATAGGAAGACACCCACGCAGGAGCTAAGGAACACAGGAGAGTTTCATGATATGATGGTCCTACCAACGGAGGACATCGCCGAGATGACAAACGACTCAAGTATGTACAGGAAAATGAAGACATAAGTTCCTAACATGCAAATAGCACGTATAGCCTCCTGTTAACCAAGCAATTTAGAAACAAGATTACGTTCTAATAGCCATCACTTTGAAATAACTTTTTCTATGTTCTTCAGCGAATAAAAACGAGATCAAAGAATCAAACCTGAGAAAACCTTAAAACATTGGCTTTATATATTTTTAATAGTATGTAACATAAATTCGTTCGGCTTCACCTCATTGTTTTGAAGAATTCAATAAACGTTTGACGACCATTTCAAGCGGAATTATGTTACTTAAGCCTCTCATAATCCATGGGATAGAGCGCTCTTGAGGTATAAACTAGGGATGCATTGTACGCCTCTAGAACGCCCGAGAAATCAGCGGCAAAACAGACCAAACCACGTGTGTAGAGTCGAAGTGTTCAAAATTAGTTGTGCTATAGAATTTTTTTTACAGTTTTAGTGAATATCTTCAAATTTGTATTTCCCTATATTTTGAGATGTATGTTACACACACTCCCCATGGAGAGTCATCAATAAAACACAGCCAACTCGATTTTACATTTTTTTAAAGATAGATTAATCGAAATACTATAATATTAATGAGAGTAATAACTAAGAATTTAATACTCACTTTACCCACCGATTTTGCTGGCTCGTATAATGCGCCATTCTCGAAATAAACTGGACTGCTGATGTTGGTGAGATCCAGGGTAGAATTCTAGTCATGTGTACTGAGGGTGGCTTTCCGAAGAGGTTTTCCCCTCTCCTTCCACGTGATTGTGGGTACACTTACTCTAAATTAAAACTTCCTCATCCCTAACACATGTATGTAATTAATTCATATGCGTGTAACCCAAGCGGGTAGTAAGACGCGGTGCTAAAAATAACAAAAAATAATGTACCTATACTAAGAATTAAATAGCCAAGGCTATTATTTATGCTTTTAGTGAGGATTACTCCATCTAGATATCATATAACTGTACGAGTGGCAGCAATAAGCCAACTACCGAGTCGAAGGTGGCTGCGTTATCTGATAGCTCATGATATTAATAAAATCACACATTGGTAGCCAACGATTTACGCACGTCCATCATAGACTCTGCCTTAAAATATGAGTGAAAAATGACCCTGAGCATGGGACGATTCCTGGATAGCTCAGTGGTTAGAGCATTGGCCTACTAAACCAAAAGGTCCCGGGTTTGATTCCCGTTTCCAGGAGTCAATTTTCATAAAATGGCATCTAAATTAAACAACCCCCTTTATTCCCAAGAATTTAAATATCTGACTACTAACACACGCAAATAATACATCATTTTAAGAGCTTTTTGGTCCAGAAACTAAGATACTTGACAGGCTTTCCTAAAACCTTGGCGAAGAGGACGGAATATTTTTCTCTTCCCTGACTATCTTAGTATTTCCTGTTTTTTGAACAAGGACAGTAAAAATAGCCACTTATAAAGAGAGGCATCGTACAAAGCATTTGTCGTATTACTCTCAGGGATGGTCATAGGTGATGGTTTGACCTGTTTCCATCCAACACCCTTAAATGAAACTATACTAATGAAGAATTATTTCTATACCATTTACAGGTTGTATTTGTCATTAATCCACAATCAATTGGAAAACAATTGTGTAATCTTGATGAATACTACAAATAATTTAGGTAAAAGATGGTTCACGTTTGTGGATGTGGGAGAAAATCGATATGAAATAAATATATAAATATTTTAAATATAATATGACACTGTTTCATCAAGTGGAGAGTGTTTAAATAAAGCCAAGTTCAATTAAATTGGTAATAAGTTAACCAAACATGTACGTATACATAATATATAGTACAAACTGTGGACTATCGGTTCCTCTCGTGGTTCTTGTAGCATTCACAGTTTGGCAAGTTCATTTTACTTAAGATCATTTGACAATTAAATTATTATTGCACAATTTTGATAAGTGTATAATTATAAGCTTTAATTGTGATTCAATGAGTCTAAATAATTACAGTTCACGAGCTATAAGGGGTCAAACTTGCTATTTTATGCTTTTTGTGTACCATTGTTAAGGTAAGTTAAA
Source organism: Timema bartmani (assembly GCA_902151455.1). NCBI lineage: Eukaryota > Metazoa > Arthropoda > Insecta > Phasmatodea > Timematidae > Timema > Timema bartmani. The sequence continues at coordinate 28,001 of CABFWB010005853.1, read as the reverse complement.
TTAATGTATGGGGCCTACATTTATTATAACTAGACATTCATATGACGTTTACACATTAAAATATTTATAATGTTAATATTATTATCATCATCAATATTATTAATATTTCATTGAGTACACTTAAGATAAATGTCTAGTTATACTAAATTGCATCCCCCTACATAAATTACATTACTTTAACAAGGTACACAAAAAGCATAAAATAACAAGTTTGACCCCTGAACTGTAATGAATTGAAATCATTGAATCAATGTTTATAGGTTTTAATTATAAACTTGATAAAATTGTGCAGTGAGATTTTACTGTCGAATACTATAATATCAAAGAAACTGTGTATCGGTGTAATATTTGATACCTATATCAATTTTCTCTCACTGATTGCATATAATTAGTTATATCAATTTTAATCTCAATCATATAGTGTTAAACTAGTCTAGCAGTCCAAATAAGGGCAAGTAATGTAAATATAATAAAAAAGTTTTATTCATTATAAGTTATAGACGTAATGATTTAACCATCACAGTTGCAAATAAATTATATACAAAAGCATAGGTGTAGTATTTCGTCTGGCAGTCAAATATAATAAAACATCTTGGGAAATTGTTTGACATAAATTTGAAGCTGGATACGGAAAGTGGGACTCAATAGAACACATGTGTTATCACAATTTAATATTGGTAATTTATTATTGTAGGTTTTAACAATCATTAAAAAATATTGGGGTACTTTTTGCCAGTCTGATAACTATTGAAATAATGCCATTAATATATAGGATTTATGTGTAATTTATTTTAGAACAATAAATTTATTTATCCCATGAAGTGGAAGTTTAAAGCCTTTTTAAATTTTTTTAGATTTAGAAAAATTGTGTATTTACAGTCAAATTACTCTATAGACTTAATCAAATTAGAGATTTTTCTTTTAGAACATTAAAATGAGACAAACAACTATTTATTTTATTGAATATACTGTGATTTTGTAATATGTTGAAGACAACTTTTAGATACACAAATAATTGATATTAAAAACACATTTACAATGTCACAATTGGTGCGAAATGTTCAACAATAATAAATAATGCTAAAATATGTAAATATCTAGAAGAGAAAAATAATGTAACTTAGTTCATATACTTGAATTTAAAATATATATTGATAAAGCCAGAGAAAACTACAGCCATGGAATATAATGTTCATTACTAAAATAATATACAGAACTAACTGAGTAACAACAACATAGACAATATAGTGATATTAATAAAGTTGCTATGAAGGCAACTTTAAAATGGCAGATAGCTAACAATCTTTGATGTTTAAAAAATGTATAATCTCTTTTTATTTTTGTGTTAAATCAATTACGCGTTTGAACGTTTGGATTTTAATTTTAAATAGATGGTCAGAGAGAATTAATACAAACCGACTCTTTTTGTGTCAACAGTGTGTGACTCTGCGAAAATATGTTTAATCTGCACCTAATATTGTGAACAGATCCGTGCATAAAATTGTTGCTTAACAGACTGTACAGTGTGTGTCAGGTGGATGATAAATACTACAAAGTAACTAAAACTTAAGTAAATTGGGGAAATACTAAAAAATATGTGTTATTTTATATATTATTTTTATCAAATATAATTAATAATTCTTATAAATAATACTTTTTTAAATGTTACTACTAACAAGGACATGAATAATATGCATTAATATGAACTTTGTCACGAGATATTTTATGTGTATTGATTATTTTATAAAACATTTTTACTTCAATGTGTTACTGAATTACTAATTGACTCCAAATAATACTGATTGTTGACTTAAAAGATAACAATACAATTTGTTTATTATAACAATCCTAAGTAAAATATTTCAAATTTGACAAAAAAAACTCCGGTGTTTAATATAAAATATAATTTGTTTTAACGTGATTCTATTCTAAATGTACAAAGATTAGGACAGTGATATACATGATAATTTTCACCCATTTGGACTAAGTATTCATGATAACTACTTCACAAGCTAATAGTTCAATTATTTTACAATTTAGAATTTTGTATTTGTTTTTAATAGTAATTGCAACTATGGCTGAATTGTTGTATTACTTGAAAGTTACTTTAAGAATTTTTAAAGTAATTTAATGGCAGTGAAATTAATTTGAAAAAAAAATATTTTTTAAACTAATTTTTAAACCATTTTTAATGGGAGTAATTGTGAAAGAAATAAAATGGAATTTTTAAAGATACTAATTATTATTAAAATAGTATGTATTTATAGAAGATTTTAAAAAAAATTTCACAGTATGTATAGTATTATTTACTCCAGTGTGTTTTGATTTGTTAAACAATATTTATTATATTTACAATAAAAGCCTTAGTATTGGAACAAACAAATATAACACAATATGCTAGAAAGAAAACAATGCCTGGATTAGTCACAAAATATAAGAATATTTGAAATTTGGTCTTACTCCGTTTTTTATTAAAAACAAAAATGTGTGACTTTCATTAAATTGAAAGACGTTGAAGACACTCAAAACTATTGTAAATTGTATACAACTGTGTGATGCTTGGTGTATTTTTAAAAAAAATTAAATACAGAAGCAATTGTAAATCTAAATTCAAACTACTGACGTAACGAGGAATAAATTACATTTTCTGCAATTGTGAAAAACGATGCATATCAACACAGTAAGCTTTGTGCGTATTAAAAAAAAATTGTCAGTAATTGTGGCTCGAACAACTTGGTTAGTTGTATTCATTTTCTATCTAACTAATATTTCTAAACAAAGCTAGGTCACACTTTTCCTGAGATCAGTTCGTATTTTGTTTGCCTGTGTAAAGTGTACTTTTCTTGGAACCTTTAATTTTTCTTTTGTATTTTGGTGTTTTTTTGTGTCTTTTTTTTTTTT
>CABFWB010005853.1:0-21703 GCA_902151455.1 Timema bartmani | reverse complement strand
GGGGGGGGGGGGGGGGGGGGGGGGGGGGTTTAAGGCTATATATATAGCCTCATACCCCCCACGATGAATGTTTTCTTACATATTTCGGTTCATAGTTCAGTTCAATACAGCTATATATATATATAGCCTCATACCCCCCACGATGAATGTTTTCTTACATATTTCAGTTCATAGTTCAGTTCAATACAGCTATTACCGTGTGAACGGGTCAACTATCATGGAAACTATTAGCAAGACAAGTAAATGTTATGAACACCTGTGCTTTGTCTGATACTACCGTCGATACTTGTTTTCAGCTATGTTTATTTACAAACGTGTGTAAAGAAGAGACACAAATGGTCTTACCTTAAAAAATATTGTTCAGTTATTTCCCTGTCTTTGTTTTTAAAAAAGTGTGTGTGTATAATGTACACACTTTTGTTTTAAAATAAAGATATTTTGTTTTACATTGGTTTGAAACAAACTAATATATTTTTAACTATAAATATATAGTCTATAATTATATAAATATTATATATATATATTTATGATTGAAAACACTAATATACAAATCAATAGATTTTAATTATATATATATAATGATTAAAAATATATTAGTTTGTATTAAAATATGCATTAAACTTATAATTTATACAAACACAAATCGCTTTGTAAGAACAGTTAAAATATTGTTGGTAGTCTTAACTATTCCCAAAAACCCACTTTGGTGGCCACATGGTCTAAGGCGATACTCTTGCAATATACTAGACTGCCGAGGATAGGAAGATCGGGGGTTCATTCCTGGTCAGGTGCACTGAGGGTGATTTTTCCTAAATAGTTTTCTACCTTCCCTCCCCACAAATGCGGGTACACTTCCTCTAAACTTAATCTTCCTGATCCCTAACGCAATAGTGTAATTAGTAGATAGGCGTATAAACCGAACGGGTAGTAAGACGCGGTGGTAAAAAAAAAACTATTTTCAAAACAAGGGTGGAACACAATGGACATGTGAATGCGTATCGTAATGTTCGTAGTAGCTACTTTGATGGTTAGTTCGCGATAGCTGCCATCATTTTTTGAAAATGAGTTTCTCTACCGAATTAAGTACGAAAACATCGCACATGTGTATGGGGCTTAAGATATTATATTTTAGACCGATTAGTTGGGTACGGGATTGCTGAGATAGGAAAAAGAGTTGAAGGTACTACACCAATTAAATTCCCTTTAAGGGTAGAAACTGCAATATCTGGGTTGCAGAAAGAATGCAGAAACAAACATTACATTGGTTCGGCCAATCTGGCTCGAATATAGATAGCGTGCTTGGCTTGACGGGTGATATTCGATTGTTGACAGGCTTATTTCTCGTCTCATCCTTTCTTTAACCGAATTTTTGGGCATTTCTTTCAGCACTACCCTCCTTAGTTTATCGAATCTGATGTTTAAAGCCACTGAAAAACACCTATCCAACACATTGTTGTCTGCTTTTGAGAGTATTTGATTACTTTATCAGTTTAACATTGTTTATCTTCATTCTTTAGTCTTTAATCTCTTACATGACAAAGTACAATGTTACATGCGTGTACATTGTTTGTATATTTCAAAACAACGACCGATAAACAAAACCTATCAAAACACTTTTTTCTTTTATCTTTCTTCACGCGCACAGGTGTAGAGACCAAGAAGACAAGACACTGTGACGTCACGCTCCCTGTTAAACTTCATTTACTGTCGAATGGCTGCGACCCTCACGCTCCACAGCGACGACATGAGGAACTAGCAGCAGCCAGTCCAGCAAGGTCGCGAGAAATTAAGGCATTTAGTCGAGTCTGCAGCCGCAACTGAAACGGATATCAGAGGTTACAAACACGTCAAGAAAGACGACATGTCATCCGCAGGTGGAGAAAAGGAGGGTCAAGGTTCGGACACTGATAAAGACATAGAGAACCGCTCGGCGGTGAAAATTCAGGCAGGTGTGCGAGGCTACCTGGTCCGCAAGAAGAAGAAGGCAGAGAGAGACGCCGCGGTGAAGATCCAGGCCAGATTCAGAGGTTATAAGACCAGAAGACAGGTGAAACTCAACAAGAACGATACCTCGAACAACTGAAACGCATTGTTGTGAACGACGGGATGGTTTGGCTCGCTCCTTTGCAAAGACTTTGGGCTCGACAATATTAAATGTGTTTTTTTGGCTCGCTCCTTTGCAAAGACTTTGGGCTCGACAATAATAAATGTGTTTTCTTACAAATGTGCTGAAACGGTGTGTTCGGTCCAAAACCGAAATGTTTGGTACTAAAAGACAAAGAAGCTATAGTTCAGACAGTTAAACAATGCAGGGTATGTATACAATACTGTCATTATTCCGTCAGCAGATAATATGCAACAATATGGCATCGTAATAAAATAGATGAGAAACGAATATAGAATAACTAAAAGGAGTTACAATTCTTATTTTTATAATAACAGGCAAGTTTTAATTGTGTTTTTTGGGTGTTATTTATTTACACTTTACGATATATTAGTGTAAGACTCGTATTCTAAAGGGAATAAAATGATTTTAAATACTACACCCCTTTGTGTCAGAAATTTCCCGGCTATTTTGTTGGTGTTGTTTTTTATTACTTGCTAGAAAAATTAGGAATTATAATATTAAGTTTATATTTATATTTTGAGAAGCTGGAGTGTTGTTACCACGATAACAGTTATAATTAATAATTTTAAGTGTGTTGCCTAGACATACTTGAATAGAGCTGGAAACATAATTATGGTTATAATATGTTTATAATAATAATATTTAATTGTGTTGCCTAAACATACTTGAATTGAGCTGGAAACATAATTATGTTTATAGTTATAATATTTAATTGTGTTGCCTAGACATACTTGAATAGAGCTGTAAACATAATTATGTTTCCAGCTCTATTCAAGTATGTTCAGGCAACACAATTAAATATTATTAATTATAACTGTTATCATTACAGCACTCCATCAATTATTGTGTTGGTATATGGAAGCTCGAAGTTTATATCAAATAAGGCAAAACAAGAATGATTTAAGCTTATGAACCTTAAATATTAATATTTTAGAAAAAATATTTTGTGGCATAGTATATTATCTCCTCAAACCCTTTAACGGTTCGATATGAGTACGGAGTTAATAAATTATTACTATTGTTGTTTGAAACTAAATTTGGCCTTTCCTGACAAGTAGAAAGTTACAAAGTCCCTATTCATCTGCGTTACAGATGTGTGTTGACAGTTTAACTAGCTAGTCTAAATCACATGTCGAAGTGACTAAACACATTTGCCAGGCGGGTTAGTTTGTAACTGTTTTTAGAAACTTCATAAATGTCAAAAAAGATCAACGTTAGTGTGAACACCCTATACCGTGCAAATCGTGGAAAATAATGGTATCGAGATAAACTTAAAGATTTTTAAAACAGTGTTTTTTAATTATTGGACTAAAATTTTGCCTTACAACATGGTCGTCACCAGATTACTAATAAGTATATTGAACTTTCCCAAAGGTATAGAATATTATCTTGAGAGTGTTCTTTTTTCAAATACCAGAGTGTCAATACAGGCATGATTGGAACAAGCTGTGCACTTAAATGCACTCAAAACAAAATATCACAACACTTATATCGTTCTAAATACATCAACTTGTTCTGTAAAAGTGGAGCACTGTTTAGGAGGATGAAAACTGTCCAAGAACACAAATATAAACACGGAGTAAGTCCATATTATGTTGGGGAAAGCCAAGTGTTTTATTCCGTTCACTATTCAGGGACATATACATTTTTAAGTATTAGAATGTTTGTTAACTTAATTTAATTGAAATTTCAGGGTTGCCACGTTCCTGAAAAACCGAGAGAGCCGGAAAAACATAGGCAATGTTTTGTGTCTAGAAAAAACAGGGGGAAAACAAGGAAATTCACAAAATCTCTTAATTTCTGGAACACCTATGAATTGTTAACGTTTAACCTGCTAGTTTTAAATAGTAAGTCTGTGTATAGAAGAAAAAGGTAAGTGAATTACTGAACACGTTGATACGAGCACATATCTTACCTCCTCCCTTGTATCCATGTTGGGCTGCGTAACGACTGAATATATCTCCTCCTGAAATCTTCCATTTATAAACACGACCACACTTTGATGAAAACTGAAATTTTATTCCGCATTACTACTGCAAAATGTATGTAAAAATTGGAGTTATTTCTGGAAAAAAACAAAGTATTGTTTTAAGATAATAATGCCACTCCTTGAAATCGTATTTCTTAAAAAAACAAAAAAAAAACGCTAGTGATGAGAACCATCCCTAGGTAGCCAACCGGGATTCGTACTCCTGAGCTTCCCTTTAATGGTGACCTTGTCCAGTGCGACTTTTAACATACTAAGCCGTGTGGGTTTATTAAATTGTTAGTTTATCACTAACTGTGACGTAACACAAGAGAAAACAACCAAACTTGTGTTTCCATTGGTTCCTCCTTGCTCTAAATTTGCACCATGCCAAGCTGACCCCCTTTCCACCCAAAGACATGTCCACTGGTATTTATAGTTCCAATGTCACTCAACTGGCCTACTCGTGGAGCGAGACAGATAACTCCTACAAGTAGAGTCTGTTCGCCATAGGATTGATGGTAGCTGACAGCTAGCAAAACTTACCAAATCTATTCACACATATCCATTCCCCGAACCATATGAACTGCAAGACAATATTTTAATTTGTTGTCAAAACTTTCACAACAAGCAACAATTAATTGTTATTAATTTATTTTTCTTCTTTTAACCGTGCTTACATCTTCTGCTAGCTGTCAGCTGCTACCTCCACTCCTATGACGAATGGGCTAAAGATCCCTACGGTGGGCTGACTAGCAACTGTTTAACTTCCTTTTATATATGTAATTAGTGCCTTACTACCATACGAGCTATCTGTATATTCACACTAATAGTGAAACGAGGGGGGAGGAAGTATAATGTTTATAGGAAATGTATCCACATTTGCGTGGAGAGCACGTGAGAAACAGTTTGAAAAATCCTCCCCTCGGTACGCTTGGGCAGGATTCAAACCCTGACCTCATTACCAGCTATCCAATATATTTTAAAAGTGACACCTTAAACCATGCGACCACCAGTGCACGAGATCGTGTCCTTAGAGTTTGGCATTTCTGATTTACTGAGGTTACATATATTTGCCTTCTCCTCACCCGCAATGGTGCTCATACAGTCCAAGTCGTTAGACACACTGTACTTGGTCACCGTTGACGGTAAGGTTGGTGTTCTAAATTTGGCTGGGTGCATTGAGAGTGGATTTTTCCTACGTGTGAATTAACATTGTGGTTTTTATCATCCTCTCTCCACCTAAATGAGGGTGCATTTCTTCAACACTAAGCTACTGTACTCATCCTTACAGCTTACACTAATAAGTTGGTAAAATATATCTTAAATAGTGATAATAATAATAATAAAATTGATTTCCCCTCTCCTCTTCTTTACGAAATAATCTCAGTCGCTGATTGAACTCAAAGATCGTTTGAATATGGTAAGAAGGACGGTATCTTCCATTTAATATACTCACACGTCAAGTCCTGTGTTCTGAAGCTGCTGCCATTAATATATAGTAGCAATGCTGATACAGTAATAATATAGTCACATTTTTTAAATGTTGGCTGCGATACATGTGTTTTATAAACACACCTGGCAACTGCGATAAGCCCATATAACTCTGTAAACCATCGAGCCATGACATAAGTATTGTGATGCCATACTGAGATATACAGACATAGATGCCATACTGAGATATACAGACACAACATGGTCCTACTGGCATCATACTTGGGTTCCGGTCCCCAATTCTTCTCCTCACACACACCCAGTACTTGAACGTGTTTAACGACAGACCAAGGCCAGCAGGTGTGTGATAAAGATATAACTTGATAGAACTAGTGCTTTACTTACACTGTTTGGTATAATAACATAATATAGGCTGAGCATAGTAACATACTATGTTTCACATAGATTATGGAAACTGGAGCACAGAAATAGCACGCTGCGCTTTGTGATGTTTGAGCAAGTTTTGTAGTTGGAAAATAAAATATAATTTCTTTACTAACAAACTTTTATTCTAGAATAAAGATTGTTGGGGGACATTTTATAATATTTTTATGGCTGTATAAAATAGTTATATCATATTAATTTGAGTTGTAATTATTTATTAGTAAAGCCTCAATCTATTTCAATAAACACGTCAAAGTTGATTATAAAACGACGAAAATTTTAAGGAAGTTCAGCAATATTGTTTATTCAAAAAGAAAAGCTTGTTAACCAGGAGAGCACAAAAGTTTCTCCCCTCCACCACCAAAAAAATAGTTAAAACAATACCCAGCTCACTTGAACATCCTTAAGGAGCGTAACATTGTTGACTTGACTCATTTTAAATATAGAAGTAAAATAAATGTTTACAGCTATTTTTGTAATATGCATTTAATCGAACTAAGTAGTCATGTAGTACAGTACAATGTCCTGAAACTGATTCATAAAACAATACAATATAACTATTACAATTTTAGGATTCAATAAAGCTAGAAATATTTCTAAACGATACTTATTATTAAAATAAATATGTTTAAACAAAACAACCACATGATTTCATCTAAATCAATTTGTAGCATGTAAGTTACAAAAATTACAATAATATATTTGTAAAGGTAAATCATAAACTTCCCGACATAAATGGAATGGTGTTGAGTAAATAAATATTCTTATGAATTATATTTTATGTAAACATGAGATCATTTATAACATCAGCTGTTTCAAATATAGTACTCCACGGGCAAGATATGACAATAACGTTGAATCAATAAACAGTTATTAAATAATGCATGTGTGGAAAGATCTTTCAATATAATATTATGAAGTTTGCAAACGATACCATTAAATTTCCAACACGAGCAAAAATCGACATTTGGGTATTTTTGTTCAAACGCCTCATTTTGTAAATAGCAACAAGTGGGCTCTCAACGAATAAGTTTCGTGGACCAATATTTTGTGCATTTTCTTAAATCAGGGCTATTTGGACTTTTGGACACTTTTTATACGTTATCATATAGAGAGGTTTTGTGATCATAATCTCTATATGCCTCGAACACACATAAACACAAGTCTCTCTATTTGTCTGGAGCTAGCTGAAATAGTTTGATGGACAGATTTGAAACTTAATATTTAGATGGTTAAATAATTATTTTAATTTTAGCTTTAAATTAAGGGTAGTTTATTGATAGCATAGTTTTGAACATCTTGTTTCAACTTATGAGAAATTATGTTCGATTGTGTCGAACCATTTATTAATTGTAAATGCAGATGTTGACTGAAACTAAAAATGAAGAACATGATGTTCTTGTACCGTTCCACCCCTAGACTAATAACCACGTTACTTTTAATGTATTATATTAAATTTTGTATCATTTAAAATTTGGGCTGTCTGCATTTAATTACAATATTGAGTGAGGAGTTATCAAGATAAATTTGATAGGAAATGTACTCGAATTTTCATGTAAGCAGAGTGAGAAATAATTTAGAAACAAAATTAATAGTATACCTACACCGGCCTAGGATTCGAACCCCAGCCTCCCTGTCATCACACAGCAAACCAGATTAGACGAGCTGGACGTTTATTGCCCGTTGGGTGAAACCTTAATATTATAATAATTTTTGTGCCAAAGTATACCAAAACTTGCGGGATACTTTGGCCCATAAACTCAAAATAGTTCATAATTAAAATGACTTTGAAACAATTAAATTATGTTTAAAATACATGTAAAATGTTTTAAATAAATAAAACCATATAAAATAGCTTAACAAATCTATTTTCGAGTGCTGTTTTAAATTTTACACAAATATAAAGAAAGATTTTTTTATAAAGATGACAGACTTCGTTTATTCTTAAATTATTTATCTTTGAGTTAAAAATCACATAAACTCTTAATCAAAGGCAAATTGCTATTAAATTAAAAATAGATCCGAAACAAGAATAAATCTTAACCTCAAAGTATCCTGTTTTATCCTGTGTTCCCAAATTACATGGAAAACAAAATTGGTTGCTAAAACTGTTAGATTTAAAAATTAGAATATCATCAAAAAATGTTTTAAAAAGTCACCTCTAGTAATATTGTGCCAACATTTAAAGCAAACTTTCATTTTTATAAAATTTCACCAACCAAGAGTATTTTTTGTTCTTATAAATATTTTCGAATAAAAATAAACTAGAACATAAAATGTATCAAGCATTCATAAAAGAAAAATAATCTAATAACAGTTGAGCAGGCTCTTTACAGCTTCCGTTCATCAATCAAAAGCCAAAACGTCACGCTCACAAAAACATCGGGTGATCGAATGCCGCATATTTCTTTAAATCGAGGCAAAGTTCCCCTTAACTATCGATAACATCATTTCACTCGTGTATCTTTAAACATAAACGTAATTGTGTATTTGTGAGGTAATTAATATAACAATCAATTGAACTAATAGTAGTTTCCAGAATATTTGAAGACAACAGAATATTTTAAAGCCCTAAAAGTTATTTAATTAAACTGAAGTTTTGTAGCGAATGGGCAAAGAGTCCGAAAACAATCTTTCGAACACTTAGAAGGAGTGCAATTACAACACAGTGTGTTGTGTGAGCCTTTGGCACAGCCTGAAGCTAAACGTCTTGGCACTTTCTACCACGCCCAAGAATGGTTAGGTCTCATGTCCTTCTTCCCCGGTAGCGGAACATAAACAAACGATAATACACTGAATAATACTGCGTGTAAGTGTAACGTGGTCCTAGTAGCCCTCTATCAGCCTGCGTAGGGGTACGCAGTTTTCCCTATTGTAGCAATCTACAGACTCGGTGTCGCAACCGCTGCACCGGTTACACTTGCAGTGCAAGCTATCAGTGCATCTTCCCCAGATGCTGGAGGGACCACCACAAAACTCTCCTGGTCCCTGTGACATACACAACTGATTACACACCTAGCTAAGTACGCTAATAGGTTAGGGATCAGGAAGGTTTCATTTATAGGAAGTGTATCCGAATTTGTGCAGCAAGAGAGTGGAAAACAATTTAAGAAAAACCCCTTCAGTACACCAAACGATGATCGAACCACGATCTTCAAGTTGTCGCCAGTCTAGTCTACTGCTAAAGTAATACCTTAGACCATGCGGCCACCAAAGTGGGTTACACGCCTGCTATATATCTGGATACACACCCTGCTATACGCCTGGTTACACACCTGCATACACAACTGTCTACACACTTGGTTATATACCTGTATACACGACTGGTTACACACCTTTATAAACACTTGACTACACACTTGTCTATATAACTGACTACACAATTGGTTATATACCTGACTACACAATTGGTTATATATCTAGCTACATGACTGTTTACACACCAAGGAAATCAAGGAGAGTATATAAGAGGAGTTTCCAGGAAAGTCAAGGAGAGTATATAAGAGGAGTTTCAAAGAAAGTCAAGGAGAGTATATAAGAGGAGTGTCCAGGAAAGTCAAGGAGAGTAGGCCTATATCATGGTTCTTACCTTGGCGCACACCTTACGGTTGCAGTTGTCTCTGGCGAAGCCATAACGGCATCCCGCGGGTTCTATTTCACACTCCTCCTCATCGCAGGGGGTACAGGGGTGACTACGACTCTCCGTGCTGCAATCAGCACAACAAAACGATTACTTCTTGCACCAACTTTCATTATGGCACAAAAAGTTAAATTGTCTTTCATTTATTGTTTCATTACTCAGGTATTTAACATGACTTTGTAAATTATTACTTAAGATATAAGTTATTTATTGTGATAGTTAGACTAAGTTTTTTTAATTAAAAATACATTCCTTTAACACGGATCTGGACAACTGGGCGCCACCAACTGAGCGCGGCCAACTGGGCGCTTGCGAACTGGGTGCCACAAAACCTGGGTGCGGCCTTAAAAATGTTTGTTTTAATTGTAAAAAAAACTATAACTAGGTTAGGTACTTTTCATGTTTTTTTTGTGTTTAATTGTTTTTTAATTTTAAATATCAAGTAGTCTAACTTTATAAATACAAACCAATTAAGATTCCTCTGTCTTGATTTTTTTAAACTCCAAAAATGAATATGTACGTAAAAAAATATCATTACTTTCTTAAATTGGCGCCCAGTCTTGCCAGCGCTCAGTTGGCCGCACCCGGTTGCCGGCGCCCATTTGTCCTAGATCACCTTTAATACATGTATGATGCATACTCATATACACTTAGAAAAATGACTGGATTTAAAGCCATTTGAGATCTGAACTAGAGTCTCTCAAAACTCGCTAGTCATAATCGGAAGAACATCGCTCCAATAACCTTGGCAAAGGCACGAGACTTCTAGCTAAGCCTTCAATGTTGTCAAACTACTGACGCCGTGAGATATATCTAATACTGCACGTCGTACAGGTTTGTGATGCGGGTTGTGTTATTATAAAAGAAGTAGCAGGGAACACTAGGAATATACATTTAAACTACTGACGCCGGGAACTAAATCTAATACTGCACTTTATACAGTTTTGTGATGCGAGGTGTACTATCATCATATTATACTATTGTAAAGCCACATGGCTGACTCACTCACTCACTCACACACTGACATTAATGTTTACCCACTTCCAGATGAGATAGAAACTTGAAATTTGGCCAACTTATAGCTGCTAGCCTGTGAGCGACGGGAAAGTTACAAAAAGTTAAAAAAAAAAAATCTTAACCCCCGAAACAAATCAAAATGCCGGAGAAACTTTAATGTTGGCGCGGACCTTTCTTTGGAGGTATCTTGTGGCTATCAAAAATCGGATTGCATCAACAGCTACGGATTTGGGGAGATCCACAAATTTGGTCCTATTACTTTTTGTCGTATCTCCATCGGTTGCACCTTAAGTAGAGCTAGATTTTTTATTTTAGGTAAATTTTGTACATTTTCCACATATTTTTTAATTTTATGACACATTTATGGGACAGATAGAATCATAAAATTTGGCAAGAATATTGGCACATCCAATATCCATAAGCGTGCTAAATTTGATGATTCTAGAGCCCCTATAAGTATGGATAAACTAAAATAATGTGTTAAAAATACAATACAATAAAGGTAACTTTAAAATGTTACGTTCAAAACGACGCTGGAATTACATTAGTTTACATCCACTTGCAAAGAAAACTCACTGGGGGTTTGAGGGCGGAGCCCCGACGAGTAAAGTGGGTTATATTCTAAGGTGAATTTGAACCTTTATATCAATTAAGGATTGACACTAAATTAATCTGACATTTGATTCAAGAATAGGAAAAAGAGATGGGATTGCCCCTGATGGTCCATCATGTATATACTATTACACTATTAATTGTAAGAACATGTTCATAGTTGCATGGGCGTGGGGAAGATTAAATTTGGGAGTGGAGGGTGGTTAAAAAGAACATTGTTATTTTGTGTAGTGGAGCTTTATTTGTATTAGAGGGTAGAGGGGAGGGGTAAGTAACAAAAAAGTTTTTTAAGGACTTTATACACTCCTCCTCTCCAGTAAATGTTAAAAAATTGGATGCTCCTAGAATCTATATTTTGTGTTCCTCGTTTGTAGACTTTTTAAATTATGCTCTCTTAAAAGCTATTTAAAAAATAGAATAGTACTCCCTCCCCAAATTTTTTGACATTTGGGTATTCCTAAAGGCTATTTGGACTACTCCCCCTCCAGGAAATTTTTAAAAGTGGATATTTCTAAAAGCTATTTTAAGAAGTTCTAAACAGATTTTTTTTATAAATTATATTATCTAGAATCTATTTGAAGTTGTCATCACCCAGAATTGTTCTGCCTTTAGAAGCCATTTAGAGTGATATTCACCTGGAGATTTTTAGAAAATTAAATGCCTCTAGAAGCTATTTGAAGTGGTGTTTCCCAGCTAAATTTTTAAAAGTGAATTCCTCTATAAGTTATCTAAAGTTTGATACAAGGCCATCTTGAAACATCATATTAAAATCTTTGGAAAACTTTGGGGGGAGGGAAGTTTCAACCCCATAACCCCCTCCTTACAATAATGCATTGTTGTATTTATTATAGTTTTATAATCGATTGTTTTCATTAGTATCAAGTTAAACATCTTCTCAGATGGCATGTATACTCGTACTGTAAATATTACAAATTTATAAGAAAGCTCTGATGGATATTTGGCTGGATCTGATCTCTCATTTGAGGAGACCTCAATTCAAGGTAAGACCTATTGGCGAATAAGGTTGTTTTTATAATATGGCCAATGCAAATAGATTGATTGTATTAGGTTTTTAGTTACAAGTCTTATTGTATTAGACAAATCTTGCTGAAAGGTTGTAGCTTATAAGCACACATGAGTACCAACATATATGTTAACTCAATAAGTTAAAAAATAAATGTTAGGGACATACCCCCCGGTTTAATAGAATAGCTATCAACCGAAAAGGATTTCAATCCATCAAATAACTTATTTCAGAGCCGATTCAGTGAATGAATGGTTTAATCCATTACTCTCACAATATATTCTTCCGCAAATGGCGAGGAGGTTGGGGTTCAAATATCGGTTGAGTGTTCTGAGGTTGGTTTTTGATAAATTATTTATCAATTTCCATATGTGGAAATACTAGTACATTTCATCAAAATTATATCTTACTTATTCATGACATCTTAGTGTAAATATGAAGAAATCCCAAACGGATATGAATATTTGATGCAAGATAAAAGCCTTCACTTAAGATTACCTTTTATTTGTGCCTCGCTTCTCACCATCTGTTCGGGCTATCCGCATATTTACACTAATGGTGTAGGAATGAGTAAAGTAGAATTAAGAGGAAACGTACAGGATGACAGGCGTAGCCAGCCGGTAGCGGAAAATGTATGGCTTTAATAAAGAAATAACCCGGACCACAGGATGTAAAGTAAACATAATTTGAGGGAGAATGGAAAATACTTTAATAAAAAGCATCCTTAGTACACCTGACCTGTATTCGAACCCTGACCTCCCCGTCATCGAGAGTTCCTAAGACCAGTCGACCACAATTTTGGGCGATATAGTGTTATCAAACAAAAAATACCAGACCAATGCTGCCAATAGGTTAGATAAAATCCAAAATAATCACAATAGTTTAATTTGATGATCAAAACCAAGAAGAGTCGTACAAAAGTAGTTTGATCTTCATTTCATCCTAATGTTAAAAAAAAAATTACTTTCTTTCAGAGTCATTTTAAAATGGATCCCACTATAATCTCGTGTAGTGTGATTTTTGTTGATAATAACCTGAAATTACTTTTTAATCAAATTTTATTTGTAGCGGAATACTCCTGACACCGGCTCGACCCCAAGGTTGGTGAGAGAGATAGCTCACCTGATGACAAGCAGCGCTGCGGTGGTCAAGGATATAAACAGTAGTGCAGACAGGTACATTGTAGGAGGGGAGCGGGCAGGGCCTGTAACACACACAAACAATGCACTCAGGCTCACACAACTACACGCCAATATAATAAAGTCTGGTTTAAACTGGTTTATGATTAGAAACAAACCAAGAGTTAAGACGTTACTATGTGCGATGTGGATTTCAAACTCTCCAATTCATAACTGAAACTTAACATAAGTTTAGCCAACAATAATAATTGCCGATAGCAGAGCCCTCTAGTGGAGAGTACTTAAACTATAAAACTAAAGGAGTCATTTTAATGTTAAGATAATTTTTACATTGTAATTCAAATTAAAAACACTGAAGGTTTCGATTATATTCAAATCCTGACTGGGTGACTTGTTTTTATCACTATGCAGTTTCCTATCAACTGTCCAGGCAATATTTGACAGTAAGAAAACGAGTACACAATTTTTAAAAGTGTATAACTATAAGATATAAATAATGATACAATGATTTCAGATCATTACAGTTCACGAGCTATAAGTGGTCATACTTCCTATTTTATTATATTTGCTTACCATTGTTAGGGCAAAGTAATTATTAATGTATTGGACTGAAGTTTAGTAAAACTAGAAATTCATAATTATAAGGTGTACGCAATGAAATATTTACAGTTTAATGTTGATATTATTATTATTAATATTATAAATATTTCATTGTTTACACGTCATTATAGTATAGTACCAAATTTCAACCCCATATATTAAATACTTTATCTTAACAATGGTTATTAAAAAGCATAACATTGCAAGTTTGACCCCTTATGTCTCGTGAACTGTAATAATTTGAAATCATTGAATCATTATTTATATCTTATAATCCACTTGGTAAAATTGTGCAGAAAATTTTTTCCTGTTAAATGACCTTAAGGCGCATTCATTTGCAATTTACTCTTTATACTTGTTTCTCTAGCTTAACTATTATAGGTATTTAATTGCAAACACTTATCCTAGATAGTATAACTACTCAGTTGTCCATACATGTATCTTAGTGGTTCAAGTTGTTGGCAACACAAGTCTAGAAGGTGCCTGGTTTGACTCTGGTTAGTGCAGACGAAATATTTACTATTTGTATACATGTTTGTCCCGATTTCCAATTGATGTATAAAATCTAGGTCCTAGGGCTGGTTTTAGAGTATTAGGCCTAATATCCTAGGCTAGGTTCGATCTAGTGCTTGTATAGTCTGTGTGTTATAAAGTGTTCATTAAATGCTTCTATAGTTATAAAAAAACTGTTCTTCGCGTCTTACATTCGGGATACTCACATTTTTTTTAATGTTTAGGAATTAGGGAAATGGAATTTAGATGGAGTGTACCCGCATTTGTATGAATGTAAAGGGGGGAACTATCCAGAAAAAAACACCTAAGTACACCCAGGCTGAATTCGAACCTCGAACTTATTGTCAGCAGCCAACCTGACTACTTAAACAATAAAGATATTCACTGATACTTTAGTTTTCATTTTATTTGGCAGTGTGTGTACTTCCTAACGCTTGTTTGAGTACTATTTTAAAATGTTGTGCCAATTTGGCTCATGTTGATTGAGATCTATTTGTGAATCCTTAACACAGTTTAGGAGAGGACATTACCATAAAAATTGAGGTTCATCTCACGTTGTGTTGAGGTCACCATGAAATATTTTAAACATGGATCCTCGTCCATTACTGTGTGAACTCTAGACCAGGGGTTCCAAAACCTTTTAGACAAAAGGAGCCCTTGTATTAGAAAAAAATAATTCTGCTGCCTCCTTAAGATTGTTTACACAAATATTATGAATATTCAATAGCGAAAGTTAAATTTTAAAAGTCTAAAACAAACGGAAAACAGCACATGCTTTAGTCTTTGGCAAATTTCCTTTATTCAGACTTTAAAAAAATTGTCAATCCTTATTAATTATGCTATTTTATAGTGGTATAAATAAATAAATAATATTATAAAATGGCCTCACGAAGCATGAGATAATCAATAATCATGGCTCCACGGAGTACAGTTTGAAAAACGCTGCTCTAGACTGCTAACGGAATTAGCACAATTAGCTTCAAGTGTAGTTTGCGTGTAAATAAATTGAACTTGGGCCTTAAGGTAATTTAGAATAGATCAATTTTATTTCTACTTCTATGCAAGTGTTATTATGTCAACAAATATATTGAAACTATATCCTATAGCCATACCAATGCGATGACTCAGTCACTAAATAAACCGGTGTTTTGCAAGCATAACAAAACACAAATTTATCTCTGAAAGCTACCGCAGAAATCCACGGTTTGATACTCGCACTTGGACAGGAAGGATCATTAATCATAACTCTACACAGACTATAGATACTATGTTTGTATATTTACCTGATTTTATATTTAAGAAATTAAGCTCAAATTTTTGCAAATGAAACTGAGATCTTCCGATGAGTTTTTAAGTGATGGTTTTGGCTTACTGCTCCGTATGCTACAGACAGGTGAAGCCGTGTGCACATTTGGTGATCACATACGTATTAAGGCGTGTGCAGAATTGGTGTTCACAGACACACAGACACATTAGGATCAATCGCACAGTCGACGCACGCAAAGGTTTTGAATATTATTGCACATATCACAGGTGCATTGAGGGCGAGTGCACAATCAACGCCCGCATATGAGATTAATAATCTTGCACAGCCAGATATCACAAGCACGTTAAGGCAAGTGCATAATTATTGGTGGTCGCAGTGAGGTAATGGCTCTCGCACGATGGCTCGTGCCAGCCCCGCTGCGGCCGCCTCAGAAGAACAGATAAATAACACTGATACATTGGCCCAGAAGATAAGGCCGCACCCAGCAACACACCAGACGAAGCGTGGACGCCGATGTCTTGACCCTGCTAGCACCAAGGACGGCAGATAGCAACTTCCCACACCGAAGGGTTAATCTTGTTTACACCAACAATCTGGCTATAAATATCTACATTTCTCACTCGGCCATACTGGAGGAACCAAAGTCCTCCCACAGTAAATTTTACTAAACATTTAGGTATTCTGATACGCATCCTACAGCAATGTGTTTGGTAGGGGTGTGTAAGGTTTCAAATAGTCCAAATTCAATCAATACCCCTTTGTTTCCACGTCATTAGCCACTATTTCCTTAGATTTTTTTTAAACATCCTGAAGCAAGCTAAAATCTTCGAAAAATGTCGAAATTAAATACAAAGAAACAAATGTGGGATAGTAAATAGAAGAGATTTTAAAAAATAGCCCTGAATTGTTTTAAAACATTTCTTGCGGTAGGGTTGGATCGCCGTGTTCTACATGCGATGTTCTGTATTACCTTTTATATCAACCGATTGTCAACTGTCTGCCATTTTGTCCAGATTGTGGTGTCCCATACCCATTGTATCAAATGACTGTCAATTATCTGCCATTTTGTCCAGATTGTGGTGTCCCATATTACCCTTTGTAACGATCAACATCTGCCATTTTGTCCAGAAAGTAGTGTCCCATACCCTTTGTATCAAATGACTGTCAATTATCTGCCATTTTGTCCAGATTGTGGTGTCCCATATTACCCTTTTTATCAATCAACAGTCAACTAGCTGCTATTTTGTTCAGAATTTGTTGTCCCATTTTAACCTTTGTATCAACTGACTGTCACCTATCTTCCATTTTGTCCAGAGTGTGGTGTTCCATATTACCCTTTGTATCGATCAACATCTGCCATTTTGTCCAGAGTTTAGTCACCCATATTACCCTTTGTATGAACAGATTGTCAACTGGCTGTTATTTTATCCTGAATGTAGTGTCCCATTTGATTATTTTCATTTACCAGCTGTCAACGATCATTTCCAGTGCTTTAAAATGTTACACAGAACATTTTTATGTATTTCTTCAAATAAAATAAAGTCAAATATTGGGACTAATAAAATATACATTGGATGGTATTTGACTTATTTTTAATACCTTTCGATAAATTTGGCTGCATCACCAATCGAAGGGTGAAAGTTAAAAATAAATTGCTTTTTACTTTTTTCACAACATTTGAAGTTTCACGTGCCCTTCACACACCTTTAGTGTTTCACTTTCTTTTAGATTGGTTAGTAGGATGTTTAGAGATACTGAATTTAGAACTTGATGAGTAATTAATAGCGGGTGCATTTGAATTAATAATCTCTAGTTTGGGTAGAACCAGGTCCCTCTAGACATGCATTCAGTTCCCCTGACATCTCAGGTACTGTTATGGTAGAACCAGGACCTATAGATCTGCAGTCACTCCCCCTGACCTCTCAGATACTGTGATGGTAGAACCAGGACCTATATCCAGGACCTATAGATCTGCAGCTACTCCCCCTGACCTTTCAGGTACTGTGATGGTAGAACCAGGACCTATAGATCTGCAGTCACTCCCCCTGACCTCTCAGTTACTGTAATGGTAGAACCAGGACCTATAGATCTGCAGCTACTCCCCCTGACCTCTCAAGTACTGTGATGGTAGAACCAGGACCTATTGATCTGCAGTAACTCCCCCCTGACCTTTCAGGTACTGTGATGGTAGAACCAGGACCTATAGATCTGCAGCTACTCCCCCTGACCTTTCAGGTACTGTGATGGTAGAACCAGGACCTATAGATCTGAAGTCACTCCCCCTGACCTTTCAGATACTGTGATGGTAGAACCAGGACCTATTGATCTACAGTTACTCCCCTTGACCTTTCAGGTACTGTGATGGTAGAACCAGGACCTATAGACCTGCAGTCACTCCCCCTGACCTCTCAGATACTGTGATGGTAGAACCAGGACCTATTGATCTGAAGTCACTCCCCCTGACCTTTCAGATACTGTGATGGTAGAACCAGGACCTATAGACCTGCAGTCACTCCCCCTGACCCCTCAGCTACTCTGACGGGACACAATGTTCCTGTCTGGCCTACGTGGTGATCCTCTAAATACGCAGATGAATAAATCCTCACGTGCTCATTTCAACGAATCTCACCAGTCCCTCCTTCTTTTCTTAGCCAACAGGAAGACATAAAGCAAGCGACCACATCGTAAAAGCATCGCCCCCACCTACAGGACTCGCGTTGCCCCGTTCATAAGGGGGGAGATGTGGACATGTTTGCTGAGTTGGCACGGTGGCTTTCTGCCAAGAGGTCCTCCTATCGACGTCACTACCGGTGTCGGTCAGGGAGGGGGACGGGAATCACTGGGAGCACAGCCCTCCTGAAACCAGATGGACCACCTGACGCCCGTCCCCCTACCGACACTGTGTTGACTGGCGTCGTAGGACAATTGCCAACGTCGTCGTATTTCCGACGGAAAGGAAATCAAACGCAACCCAGACTCTGGATAGGACGCAAGCCATCTTCCTCTGTGCAGTATTTAAATAAAAAAAAGTGAATTTAGTTTTGTAACTAATATTTAGTGAATTTTAATCATTGTGTTTTAGTAATTGACTTAATTGTGCTCGGTCAATGAAATGTGAGTAATGGCCTATTTTATTTGTGTTACAAGGTTTTAGTTACGTAATCGGTCTTGTTTACAATCTAGCTACAAACTCTGTCCGAATGTTGCAGTTAGTCATGTACTTCAATGCAGGGGGTGCTTTTTAGAACGTTTCAGTTTTGTCTTTAAAACGTTTGATAGTTTATAGTTGGATTTTGGGAGAAAGAAACTTTTATAAACTACAAATTAAAAAAACAAAACAATTCTTTCATTTTATTACATTATTTGTATTATTTTATAGGTATCGATATTATCCATCAAAATGACCATTTCAGTTCGCATGACTTGACCAATAGATACTTTAAAGTAGATAATATAGTAACGTTTATAGCTTTCAGATAAGGTTCTTCCTATGAAAATTGGTCTGTTGATAGAGTTGATTTTGTAGCCCTATCTATTTTAAACTATAGCTTGGCTTACTTGCTAATTTATTTATTTTTTAAAAGAATAAACTGAGTAACTATAGTTTTTCAAGACCTACAAATGGTCTATTTGTGTCCCTTTGTATTTTCGTGAGGTCAATGACTGCCTAGAGCGTCATCGAATGTTTTGGTAACCAAAACAAACCCATCCTAGCTAATGTCCAACGTGGCATACAGATACATTCAAATTAAGTTCGACAGATGGGAAATGATCGCTGGAATATCTTTCAACCAACAAACGCAAGAACCAGCCATGTCCATTTAGAACAAAGTTCGATACGCACGTAAAACATGGGTGCTCAAACTTTTCATAACTGTGCTAAGTTATTTTATCTATGTTTGGCTAACGTACCAACATCATAAGATTCTTTCTACTAATTTTCCAAGCTCTTGAAATATAACCAACGGATATGGTCAGCAGAGAAATTTCAAATTTGTCAATCTTAAATATATTTTTTTTTTACAATTCATATTTCAATAAAATGGTCAAGTTTATCTTTTTTATTGTTATAATTTAATCTACGTTCCACAGCAATATTTTTTCTAATCAAAATTTTTAAAAAGTTGTTTTGTAATTAATTTAATATATTTAATAAGAGATGAAATACGTTCAATATATTATACCTGACCTTGAAAAATTCACGTCCACGATTTAATAAATTGATTTATCGTGGCGTTCATTCAACGAGCTATGGTTTTAAAAAGGGACAGTTTTTATTTCATCATCTCTTACCTTCCAACCCACAGTGGTGTGCACACGAACTAGACGCCATGATCGTCTATTCTGGTTTGTCAGTGATAGGGATGTTGGGGTTCAAATCTCAGTTAGGTGTTCTGAAGGGTTTTTCACGCTATCTCCAAGCAAGTGCTGACGTTATGGATTTTTTTTTTATCGTTTTCTCTATATTGTTCGTGCATAGATAAATTATAGTTCAGAAGTCGTAAGAGATCAAATTAAGATGACTTTACTATCTTCTAATAAAGTCTTGCTGCTCGTCTTGGCTTGCAGCTGCACTGACTGTCTGCTGGTGCATATAACAAGGGAATGGTTGGAAATTAACCGGAACACTCAGAAAAACAGCTTAGGATTCAAAGTCAAGATTCTCCCGTCCCCATGCGTGACTAATAAACAAACGGTGATAAAGAAGTATCTTTAGTTTCTCATGTATATAAAGTATTGTGACCGTGAAAATATACTTCATTACTATGATAAATCTTGATGTTTTATGCTACATCAGACTCAAAGATGTGGGTTTTACAATAATATGTGTGTCTGTAGCTGGTGCTACAAACCAAACCGCTTAGTGAATTTTGCTCAGACTTGATCTTTAGACCCGTCTCGGTGACGTACTAGTTTCATGTTGAGCTAGACTGCTGAGGATGGGGAGATCAAGGTTCAAATGTCGCTCGGGTGAACTGGGGTGGTTTTTCCTAAATGGCTTTCCACTCTCCCTCCACGCAAATGCGGGTTCACTTTCTCTAAATTCAACCCTCCCAATTCCTAATCCATTAGCGTAATTAGTACTTAAGCGTATAACCCGAATGGGTAGTAAGACGCGGTGCTAAATAATAATAATAATAAGCCAGTAGTAATGTACCTTGGCCCAGGGGACGCCCGAATGTACTAATCGTACATCCTTTCTGTGGAGGCTCTTTCCATGTCCCGATGAGATGAGGTGATGGTGATAGTGTCTCTGAGGGTGTGGAACAAGTTGAAACTCTTAAACCTAACTTAAGCCTGATTAAACAAACCCTGGCGTCCGCTGGGATAACTCTCCTTTCGGAAAAACTACCCATGATACTAGCCAGGATTCGAACCCGAAACTCCCAGGTTCATAGCCAGGTGCACTGACCACTCTATACCAAGGGGGCGGTTATTTAATAGCTATGATCAATACTTTTAAAATCATATTCATAATATAGTAAAATAATGTTATCAATGCTAACCGTAAAAATAATGTTTGTATTTTCTAAACTGTTCTCCCTATGCAAATTGGACTATATATTTCGTATTTGTTATTTAAATTTTGTAAACAATGCTAACAATGAAATATCATTTAAACTAGAGTAGAATTACCAATCTCTTGGCCAGCATCGGTGGACATGTGTACTATATGTCAAACTTAGGGCCAATCTTACAATGTCTCTTCAAAGTTCTCGTAACTTAACTGTTTGTAAAGTCTAACCGTTGGGTAAACTTGGCGTTGTGTTTTACAATACTATTTTTATGTGCTCGTCAAATTACGAACAGGTGCCTTCCATTAGTTGTTATCGTTAAATTTCTCGGAGCGCTAGATTTGTTTCAAAGCTTTTGATTGGCTTAATTTTACCATAGAGAATATAAGCAAGTCATTACAAC
>CABFWB010005852.1:7194-19255 GCA_902151455.1 Timema bartmani | reverse complement strand
TTTTTTTTTTAAAGACGAGGGGAAAAGGACGATATCTTGTGTTTTCAACGCCGATAAAAAAAATTTGAACTCGATTTAAAAATATAATAACCCACTTCGGTGGTCAAGCCGTATAAGGCGTCACTCTCAAAATAGACCAGGACTGAATACGTACGAGGATATCGGGGTTCGAATCCCGGTTGGGTGTACCGAGGGTGGTTTTTTCTAAATGGTTTTCCACTCTCCATCCATGGATAATGTGGGTACACTTCCTCTGTATTCAACCTTCCCTATTCCTATCCCATTAGCGTAATTAGTACAGAGGCGTACAAACCGAGCGGGTAGTAAGACATGGTGCTAAATAAAAAATAAAAAAGCAATACAGTCTATCACTAGATTAACACCTTAAACCATGTGACCAGAAAAATGGATACACTAATAAAAATTCACATAAAAATATGACTCTTTAACATTTGAGGAATAGTATTTTTTTTCTTAAACTGTCACTACAAGATAGCTGAAATATACGGGTTTTTCGGAGTTCACTAAAAACGTGCTCCTAACATACTAACGACCCAAAATAATTGTGGTGAGCACCTTTAAAATAAATAATGATTATGGTTATTATGGTGATTATGATGATACTGCTCTCTTAACAATAATTATTATGTATATAAATATGTATATATATATAAATATGTATATATAACTTCTCTGCTCTTAACGAATGGAGCAGCGTCCATGATCGTCAATCAACCCCCTCCCTCCATCCCTCCACACACCCCTCCCGCCAGGTGAGACGAAGAAGAAGAAGATTGAAAGTTGGTGGAGGGGGAAGAGTTGAGGTGGGGGTGGGGGTTAGACTTTATCTCACTCCTTTAGCGTTATTATCAGTAATTGGTTCACTCGGGGGGGAAGGTAAGACGAGACTGGGTAGGCCCCTCTTTCCCCTAACGGGTAACGGGAAAGCAACGTCTTTCCATCCACACACACACACAGCCTTCTAAAGACTGAATACAGCTGAGGAAAATAGATGGATAGAAAGAGAGAGAGAGAGGGAAGGTCTTGTGATCATTATCCGGCCCGAAAAGGAGGTCATTAACATTATCTTTGGAAGGCCCTGAGAACAATTAGGCAGCGCAGATGATACGAAGTGATAATGATATTCATAAACAATGATGATGAAGGTGAGAGGACAACCCTCCCCCTTCCTCCCACACACTCTTTACAACCTCCACCCCCCCCCTTCTAACTCACGTGGGTCAGGTGTTGGATGGATGGATGGATAGAGTGATGGGTTTCGATGGCGAGGCACGATATTGCGTTGATGGTAATGCAGTTTTTTTTCTTCATAATACTACTATTTGTATTTGAGGGAAGGGATGGAAGGAATGGTAGGGATGGAACCCTCCCCTCCCACCCCTCCTTTACCATACCCATCACACGACGGGGACTTTGACTTGAAAGGGCAGTGTTTTTTTTTCTTCTTTTTACCCGATGTTTGGGAACTGGTACACACTGAATATCACTTTTGAGAGAACTGCAGTTACTATGGAGAAAAAAATATATTTATCTTCACTCTTTCTATCGTTAACTGTTGCTAAATATCCTCGAGGGAGCTACTGGCGACATCGACGAACCAGCGTTGCGAAATTTGTCTTGTAATTTAGGGGAGGATTGACCACAAGGAAACAATAGAATGACAACGCTGTTAATACCAACAGTTTTAGCACCGCGTCTTACTACCCGTTCGGGCTATACGCCTTTGTACTAATTAACAAAATGGGTTGGTTATTAGGAAGGCTTAATTTAGAGGAAATGCACCCAATTTTCTTGGCGGGAGATTGGAAAACCATTTAGAGGAAAATGTCCCTCAGCGCACCCGACCGGGATCGAACGCTGATCTCCTTACCTCCGGAAGTCCAACCCAACACGAGATTAGCGCGTCCACCGAGGCTGTTAAAACATGAAAATATGAAACGTTTTAAAGAAAGAGTTATTTTTGAGTGGCAAAGGAAACGCGTGGTGGTCCAGGCTCTGGAATATATGCCCTCCATCCCGTGAGCCCCTTTCTTCAACCCAAGCAGCCAACCCTTCTGACAGACACTCCGCGCAGGGTAAGTTGCGGCATAGAGGAAAAGTGTTGCGCTGCTCTGTTCAGATTTACGATCGGAGCGACTACAAGTAGTAGCACCGCAGCGCAGCACCGAAAATATTGTCATATATGTCGTTTCAAAACAACCCCCTCCCCCCCTTACCCCACAGCATCGGCCTGAGGTGTAAACCGACTTGGATTAGAGAAGCATCGTACGTTGAGATAAGATGTATCTAAGGATGTTGTGTCGAAACAAGAGTACATAGATTATTTATTCATTTCTAGTATTCTAGTATTTCTAGTATCGATACTTAACTCTTTTCTAGTATTGGAAGGAAAGTATCGATACTTTACTCATTTCTGGTATTGGAAGGAAAGTATCGATACTTTACTCATTTCTAGTATTGGAAGGAAAGTATCGATACTTTACTCATTTCTAGTATTGGAAGGAAAGTATCGATACTTTACTCATTTCTAGTATTGGAAGGAAAGTATCGATACTTTACTCATTTCTAGTATGGAAGGAAAGTATCGATACTTTACTCATTTATAGTATATATGATCATAGTATGCAATATTAAGGTTTCTAATTAATTGTTCAAGGTATTAAATTAAATTCAAAGCGCACTATTTATTCAACTTGAACATTTCGATACATTTATTTACACTTAGCTCTAAAACCTCTTCACGTTCATGAAATATACATAATACTCAATTAAATTAATTTACAAAATATTTAATTTCTCTGATTACTAAATAAAATTCATCACAACCCTCCAATATTTTAACATTTGTTGAACTGTCACAATATTAAGAATTCCCGGTAGGTCAAAACAATAAGGCAAAATAATTTAATATCTCCGTTAAGATCTTTTGTTAGAGATTAGTTAAACAGAAAAAAAAATCAAATAAAATTGTCGATATTGAATCAAGTGAAACAGGCTTCGTGACGTCTTAGAGGTAGTGGGGGAGGGGGGGTGATGAGGGGATAGGTCCGCCGACCTCCCAGTTGCGAGTCAGGTGTCCCGACAGCGGGTCCTAAACGTCACTGGGCCGGTCCTACACGCTCCCCATCCTCCTAATCAAATCTTGTTGTTGTTCGCTCCCTTTGAAACTTGTATTGTCGTGAGTACCGCCTAGGTTGGGTCTACCACTGTGTGCATTCCCCTCCCCCCTTACAACTACCACCCTCTCTCTCTCTCTCTCTCTCTCTCTCTCCACCTTGTGATTTATTACCGTAGTCGAGAGAAGTGTTCCACCAGATAAGACTTTTTTTCCCCCTCTTTTCTTACCCGGCACCACTTCTTCTTCCCTGTACACAACAGATCTGAAGATGATCCTTTGGCCACAGCATCTCTTCTCGATGGTCTGGACTGGACCACGGATAAACGGAGAGAAGAAAAGTACCGGTGGTGAGAAGGAAAAGGGGGTGCCCCTAAAGGAGACAGGGGAAGGGAGGGGGTGTAACCAGAGATGTGGGGTGCACTAGAACTACAGAATAAAGTATACCTGTTAGCAGGTGTCTCAGTAGGTTAATTAATCTCTTATCACTGAACTGCAGAATACCTGTTAGCAGGTGTCTCAGTAGGTTAATTAATCTCTTATCACTGAACTGCAGAAAATCATCAAGTAGATCCTAGCCACCTCAGTTGGACTAAGGTCAGACTTGAAATATTCAATGCGGCCGCCTCGGTCAGCGAGAAAATATCAATCGCTGTCAGGCCACACGGATTAAAATATACATTGGTCTCTGTCGTTTTCTGGGACTACTTCTCTATTATGATGTCTACGCTTACGTTCTCTTTCACCTTTCTCTTGCAACCACACTTTGTCATGTCAGTAAGAAAGAAGCGAAAGAAAACTTTGGAATTTTTTATCTCAAGGTAAAGAGGAAAGCTCGCTGCTAGTTTTCAATTATCAAACAACTACTGTATTTGTTTAAGGAAGGCTAAATCTAGAGCTTTTTTTTAAAATCAAGCTTTGTCTAATAATTCCGCAAATATGCTTAAAAATTAGTTGAAAATGAGCTATAGTCACAGTTTCAAACCTTTTTTTCTATTATCTAACTCAAATTATAGGTTTGTTAAGGCGATTGGTTTGGAAACTTGTCAAAATGAGCTTTATATGTATATATATATAAAGTTCCTTTTGACAAGTTTCGTTTACCAAGTTGATGTAAATATAGACCAGTTGGCACGTAAAGCATGATGTCCACAGTTCAATTCTCTGTCTGGGTGTTTTATATATATATAATTTAAGCCCATTTCGGTAAGTGAAATTACTGGATATTACTGGATATATATATTATATATATAGATATAAAAGCAACAACTTATCGTGGAACTATCCAACCGATGCATCCTGTTTCCTATGTTCCATGGCTGGACCACAAAACTGATGATAATAATGCTCCGTGAAAACGCCTACTTCACAAACAAACACACAGCGCGTTGGTGAACAAGGGCTATAAAACATTTTGCTAAAATCTGGCCAGAGCTTGGAACATAAATAAAAATCTCCGAGGGTGGATTTTAAATGTTTAAATGAATCGGTAAAAGATTGAAAGTTTTTTTTTTCTTTCGATACTAATGATTTAAATTATTATATTAAACGTTCAGTGACAGCAAAAAAAAAAAAATCTACTGAGAGGAATGCTTGTCAAATATGAAAGAATGTGTTCGGTCGTAGTTCTCGAGGAATGTCTGGTACTGTGTATTCATTTGAAATAAAATCTACTTTTTAAGTTGGGGGATGTAGGGAAGATGAGTTAAGGGTAGTGTTTTTTTTTCCCTACAGTTTTCATATCGAAACTTTTATTTTGGCCAAAATAAATAAAACATTGCTCAAGTAGAAACATAGAATTTAATTTTCTTCACATTGGTGATATCAACAGTTGTTGAATATCTGTCATGAGCATAGCAGCATTAGATGAGAAACTTTTTAAATTAAGAGAAAAAGTTGTCATAATATTCCAGGACACCCTTGACAGATATTCAACAATTGTTGATATCACCGTGTGAAGAAAATTAAACTATATTATGTGTCTACTGGAGAAATATTTTATTTGTTTTGACCAAAAAAAAAACTTTCGATATAAAAACTACAAAAACATTCAACGCTGTGTTTTGAAGTTTTGTCAAAGACCTTAACGTAGGGATCTAAAAAAATAAGTTATGAATAGATTGGAATTCACTGCTTTTGATTTTGCTTTTGACAGAGAGATTCTACTTGAACAATTACAAAATTTTATTATTGTTATTATTATTGTTATTATTATTATTGTTATTATTATTATTGTTATTATTATTATTGTTATTGTTATTATTGTTATTATTGTTATTATTATTGTTATTATTGTTATTATTATTGTTATTATTGTTGTTATTATTGTTGTTATTATTGTTGTTATTGTTATTATTATTGTTATTATTATTGTTATTATTATTGTTATTGTTGTTATGGTTGTTATTGTTGTTATTGTTATTATTATTGTTGTTATTATTGTTGTTATTGTTATTGTTGGTGTTGTTATTATTGTTATTGTTGTTGTTGTTGTTGTTATTATTAGGTATTCTGTCTTACGACAGCTCTATTCCTTTTGTCAGTGAACTCTGCCTCCTCCTTCAGCTACCAGAATTTTCTTCTTTCCTTCAACTGATCCAATATTTGAATCCTCCTCCTTCCTAAGCTCCTCTTTCCCTCAACCTTTCCTTCTATAACCTCATGCAGAAGACAGTTCCTCCTAAGGATGTCTCCGATCCAGTTTGCTTTGCACCGAAGAATCACATCCAAAATGGTTCTCTTATCACCCACTCTTCTTAGGACTTGTTCATTTGTCACCCTGTCTGTCCACCTGATCTCTAGCTAAACATTTCAAAGCTCTCCAAGTATTTCTTTTCCATCTTCCTTAGAGTCCAATTTTCTGCTCCATACAGTACGATGCTCCAAATGTACCATTTCAAAGCTTTATGCCAATACAAATATTGACAGTCAAATTACATATTTATGTTATTTTTTTATTTTCTGTTATAATATAACTTAATCTACCTTGTAAGTTAACTAGCTTACCAGCTTACCTTGCCTTATTCTACTATGGTATAGCTTATAATATAGGTTTATAGTATAATCCGTCAGTATAAGATGCTACCGTTCAAGGTGAACGAAGTGTACTTAGATAAAAATGTATTGGTATTAGTGAATATCACGTTGTGATAGCAACGTGGTTTATCAATTTTGGACGAACCCACTTCGGTAGACGCATGGTCTAACGCGCTACTATCGCAGTAGAATAGATTGTTGATGACGGGGAGATTTAGGTTCAAATCTCGGTCAGATGTATTGAGGTTTTTTAAATACAAAATGATTTACCATTTTCTCTACAGAAATGCTGGTTACACTTCCTCTAAATATAACCGTCCTAATCCATAAAACCATTAGCGTAATTAGTACATAAGAGTATAACCCAAACGGGTAGTAAAACGTGGTTATAAAAAAATTATTTTAAATTAAATCTGAACATTTTATCAATGAGAAATTCCTAAATGAAAAAAAAAAGTTGAAAGTTTTATAAATATGCACAATATAATTTATTTATTTTCCAACATACAACGATTTTAATAATATATCTTCTATTCGGCTTTGATAATATTTCATTAAACCCGTATCACACGACACTAGCTCGTACTTGAAATCCAGTGTGCTAGCTAGCACTAGCTAACACGTCATCATCTAGCGTAGTGTGAATAAGAAAAAGAATACTGGTTCTGCCTCTTGGTACTGGCTACCATACTAGTTGTGAGGATAGACCAGGCGCTATTTTTGTACTAGTTCCGACACTAGTCTGTGTAATTCGACCAATCAATGCGATCTGAGACTGTGTGTAGAGAAATAATAGAAATGGCGCCAACATGGTAATCGGATGTGATTTTGTTGTTGGCAGAAAATGATTCTTAGTATCCTTGTTTACATAATACCAAATTGCCACAATATGACAATATATTTAATATATGTTTATTTAAAAACATGTCATCCAAAAACGACAAAAGTGTTCCAGACCCAATTTTAATCTAAATAAACTTTATAGTATGCCAACCTTGGGTGGTTGTTTTTTAGAATACAAAGTGTGTGTAGGCCTCAAATAAGGATATTTATGTATCAAGGATACTGTACTTGGACACCCATGGGCTTAGTGGCCTCTGACCACATCGTAAATAAATTAATACAAATTTAGGGAGATACTAAACGCTAGTGTCACCCCGAATGTATCTTACCTAACCTCCGAATGTATCATTTTTAGCAGCCTGCGACCATTATATCGTATTTCCAGCCAGTCCCGTATCCATATTCTTTTCCTACGCTCCCTTTCATAATTTTCCATATCATTATTAATAATTAATGCAGCTGCTGCACCCAAAATTAATAACTGACGTTCCATAAATATTTGCACTAGAACCTAGTACCAAACTAGCAGCGTGTGAATACTCTAGTCCCGTTTCTATTGTACTAGCTAGTATACAGATATCTAGGCACTAGATAGCACACTTGATTTCTAGTACGAGCAAGTGTCGTGTGATAGTAACTTTATATATGATTCTACTTCCCCTAGTACTACTTGTACTTATTTTAGTCAGTTTAAAACACGGGCGGTTGATGACTCAAATCTAAGAGTTTAGGATGAGGAGACTAGAGAAGCTCGCCCGCTAATCTAAGGAAATCATAGTGAAAATAAATTCGTACCCAGACCTCTCTGTTAATGGCAACCAGGTGTGATGAGAGTCTAACGCCTTATACCGCTCGGTCATAGTTTTTGGGGAAATACCTACCTTACGTGCTATGCAATCTCTCTCTTTCTCAAGCCATTTTACATTATTTCCTCCTTGAAAATTTCAAAAGAAAATAACAAGTAAGTACTTACTCTGTGATGTTAGAAAACGTTGATAATTTTTTTTTCCCCCTTTATTTAAAAATACACTTTTTTCTTCCCCCCCTATTTTTATTTTTTTACTCATTCGTTGTTTTCTCTTGAAAAAACCCCTTACCCCCATTACATCTTAGTAAAACGTAAGAAAATGTAAATATCCTCGGACGAACTAAAGGCAAAAAGCGACCGAGGGTTGGCATTGTGTTATAGCTTTCACTTTCAATGTCTTGTCTGCAGAGAAAGCGTCGAGAGGGGGGAGGGAGGTAAGAAGTAGTAGGGGGGTAGTGAAGACCAAGAGAAATGAGAGACTAAGAAGGGGGTAAAAGAGAGAGAGAGACAAGTAAAGAGAAAGAGATAGAGAAACGTACAAGGAGGGATGCTGCCTGCTGGACCAATTAATACATCTCGTGAGATGAAGTCTTTCCTTCCCTTCTACCCCCACATCGCCAAGGAAATGAGGGTGGCGAGGGTGGGGGAAGGGGGGTAGGTCCTTGGAACCTCTCCCCCTCCTCCCCTCCTTCTTTCAAGGTGCTGGTCATGTCTAGAGGTAATCGATAAACAGTGTGTGCATGTGCTGCTGCTTGCCTTGCTTGCCTGCTTTTGAAAGGGGTGAAGAGGGAAAATGAGAGGGTGGTTTGTGGGTGTGGGGTGAAGGGGGGAGGGGGGGCAAGAAGGCGAAGGGATAGCTGGGCTTGGATTGCCTTCAAGGAAGTTGCTTTGCTTAAGTCAAGGGGGGCCACCTCGCATGTTAAACTTGCAGTTATAGAAGGATAATTGTGATGGATGCCTCAGTGGACTCTATACCAGTGGCATCGTCGGATTATTTTTTCTACCACCGCGTCTTACTACCTGTTCAGGTTATACACATATATGATAATTAATATAATAGGCTATGGATGAGGAAGGGGGCATTTTTTTTAGAGGTAATCAACCTGAATTTACCTGGAAGGAGAAAGAGAAACCATTTAGGAAAAAACTCCCCCTCGGTAGAGCCGACCAGGATTCGAACCCCGATCAGCAGGCCAGTCAAACCTGAGAGTGACGCTTCAAACCATTAGGCCACTGAAGCTGGCCAGATTACATCTTCTGATTTATATAAATATGATTATATTAAACATAAGCAATTAATCAATTTTGTCATAAATAATACGCTATCCAAAAAACGGTCAAACAAATCACCGCAGTCTGGCTAACTATATATTATATAACTAGTTGTCTGAAATTATCTTAACAACTTACCTCCTTTCTTCTGTTTGGTCAATGAACGCTCCTTCTACCCCGAAAGGTAAGCAATCTTACCTTGACTAATTACACTATGATCCTATCTTACAACCTACACCATAGTGGAATGATGCAAGGTAAGCTTGCTACCTTTCATAGTAGACGGAGTGTAATAACACTAAGTAGGGATAAACTTTTTGGTAAAAGTCATTCAATTTTTGGTCGTAAGTTCAAAATATCAAACGACCTTTGGTTTTGAGCAAAAACATCTTCTGTAAAGTAAAACCTATATGGTTTGAAATTCTTTAAACATAATTATACACGCCAAACTTAAGAATCCTTTGGGGATATAGGCAAGGCCGTAGCCAGGGAGAGGTTTTGGGGGTTCAAACCCCCCGCGAAATTTTATGGACAAAATATATATGATTGATGTGGAATTTTGTTCCCACTATAACTTCCGGATCATTCATCGTATCAAGATTTTTTAAAATGTAATGGTTTCTATTAGTTAGGGTGCTAAAGTTGGCAGCTTAAGTTAACCTATATTTCACTAATACCAACACTTAAACAATGAATAATAATAATGTGTTATCCAAATAAGTATTGTTTTATGCCTGAACAAATTAAAATTCAATACACAAAATACATTTCAGTTAATTTCTTAAAATTAAGAGTTGAATGTTAAATAGTTGTTAGTCCTCAAAAGAATGTTATTTACCTCACAATGCAAAGTTAATTGCAAATTAGCTTACTCACCGTTCTCTTCCTCGTCAATACCTATGTCATTTTTGTTGAAGTTCTTGCAACCGTTAACGTGACAGGAACAGAACCAAGTTTCGCTTGAATTACAAGGCAAAAACTTTTCAAACATAAATTTTGACACTTGCATGGGAGCAGCAGATATTTTATTTAACGGATTGTTTCATTAGAACATGTCGTATGTTACCTTCAGAATCTGTAGCGTAGCCAAATCTCAACAGATCAAGTGGCTCAACAAATGCATTCAATGAATTCTCCCAAATATGAAGTTGAGCTAATACTCGGAGTACACGAAGTCGAAAACTAACAGAAGTGCATGTTAGAGAACTAATATTATTTAAGACTTTAAGGTTGGTACAAAATGAAATGTGTCTACTCGCATCACAAGCTTGTCCAAGCTCCTTGATATGCTGTAAATATAACAACTCAAGTATTTTTAGTTAATTTACTACAAAGGTATTTAAGTTTAAGAGACCTGAGTATCGATATTTACTATTTACTTTGCACATTTTAGGACTCTTTTTTTTGTACCCAGTTTACTTGTTATGTCACACCCTGTCAAAGCATGCAACGCTGGCAGAACTACATCTCGATAATACTCTGAAGTAATGTGGCACCCAATAAATCTTTTATTTTCACTGACCCCGGCAATTATCAAAAGGACAATACAACCAAAAGTTATAAATGATTCCAAAATCGAATTCTCTAAGCATGAAAACATCAGTGTCAGGACTGTGAATAACAATAACGCATAAATAGTTCTGTTGGACAGCTTCATAAGCATGAAAGAACTTTCTAGAATCAGCCTCCAAGTGATAGCTTGCGAAATGTGTTACCCTGGTGAATTGTTGCTTCTCCTATCACGTAGAAAAAGAAACGATTGCTGGTACACAATTAAATAAGTTATACTTGATGAAGGAAAGGGAAGGAAAATGCATCACAGAAATATATAAGATTAATAAATAAGTTTATTAAAAAGCAATCAATAAGATATAGAATTACATATGAGTGACAAGATTTTAATTCATTTAATTAACGATAACTGTATTCCGTTATTGAGATAGAAAACATTAGGTTGGACGAATAGGTATTAATACTGTGTAGACAAAGAACCGACAGAAGTTAGATAGAACATTTCGTTTAGTTTAATAACTCTAGAAATAGGGATATTCGCTCTTACTCTAACGAAGAAGCGTCTGACACAACTCGGCAACAGTTAAAAGGGGAATTAAGTTTTAGGCAATATACAAAAAGACGATCTAGCCAGGCTAATACCAGACTAATACCTGAGAGGTCTAGTAATGAAAAATAGTGAAACAATTGAAAATAGAAACTTACCATCAAATCATATATTTTTAGAGTTACTAAGAAGAATATTATTTAAGCTAGTTAGCTTGTATTAACACTAATGGAGAGTTACGAAAAACCAAGAATAATATCCTATAGGAGGAGTTTCCATTTTACAAATAATAGATGACTAACAATCAGGCATCTACACAGTAATTTACTATGAACGGTCATTTCCTAATGAGTACTGCCAGAGCAATCAATAGTAAAATTATACATCTACCCATTACTAGGGCATACATAAGCTAGTACAAACTATCTTTTAACACTTATATAAATATGGCACCTAAAGGGGCTGAAAGAAAGCATTATCATAATGTAGATAGCTATGTTCTATAAAGCTCCTATTTTTCTGGTTATCTTTCTTATTGGATTATGTTGCTGAGTATGTGAAAGATTTAACTGCAATCCGTTTCAGAGGAGAAAAAAAAAAGCTTTTCATTTTGACAACTAAACGCTCTGTTTAGAAAATGTTCGTAACTACATTTCTTTACCGATGGGTTGCACCCAGAGCAAGAATGTTGTTACTTCTCTATTTACTACTAAGCCATTCACAATGTTACGTAAACTTTTTTTTTACTGACTATCGTCTTCAAAAAGGAATATGATAATTTTTTGCATATTACCTTCATCTCTGACTCTTACATTTATGCCCCATTCACGGTGCGAATATTCGTCTATGTCACCAATGGGATCTGAGATCAAATCATAATATTCTAACAGTCTCATGCAATGACGAT
>CABFWB010005851.1:16733-34292 GCA_902151455.1 Timema bartmani | reverse complement strand
TGACTGCCCTTTCAATGGAAAACCCGTGTTTTGTGTCCTTTGCTCTAGGGAATATTTCTCCCAAAAGACTCTTACAGCAGCAAGGGCAAGATTTATCCATTTTGCTTTTGCTTGTCAATTAAAAGAGGTTTCCCCAAGAGAAAAAACGAGGAGTTATGTAACTCAACGTAGATGGGATGAAGGGTATTATTTATTTAGAAAATAAACGTTGACATTGCTATTATGTATATATATGACAAACTTTCTCCTGTTTTCTTGTTTGTACATCCCTCTTTAGTCAGGATATATTTCTCTGTAATTTGGTTCAGAAAAAAAAAATCTCTTAATTTATTCTCTTGGTACGGATTGAAAGAACACGCTTCAAATCCGTAAATAACAAATTGTAGTATTATATAACCCGGTAAATGAAATATGTATGAACTCAAATTCAAACTTTAAAGCTTATAGTATACTAGTTCGTATCACCGTATTTATCAACAATATGTTTGTGTTTTCTTTGCAGCATGACTGGTGGGGAAAAAAATTATTGATCCTATTTCGAAGAGGGAGAATCGTGGATAAAGTGGATAAAGAAGAGGGATTAATATTAATAGCTAGTTATTTAAAAGAAATATAGTAGGCCGCTTTTGGAACAAAATGCAAAAAAAAATTAGAACCAAACGGGACCAATTAATAGGTTCCTCCTAACTTTAAAAAGAAGGGTAGAGATGTTGAAATAAGATTAGCCTCATTTATACAAACTTTTTTTTCTCTCTTTCAAACAAAATACGAAATGGTTATCCTTTTAAATTGGTATTTTTTCGGTGAAAACTTGAAAAACCAATACAATTACCCATCGGGATCTCTTATTCTGCATTAGTGCCGTAGGATCGATAATTGCATGTATTAGATCTCAACCAAATTGTTTAAACTTGTATGTTTTATAGAAGTCTATCCTTTTTATCTGAACCAGCCTTTGAAAAGTCAGAGGGTCAATTCATGCACACTGCTGCATCAATCACCATGATTCCTACCCAAAAAAAAAAACTCGTGTTTTTTCCGAGTGGTAACTGGCAGAGCTAAGTTAGCTCTTGGCATTATCTTTATTCGCATGGACTCTTCAGAACAGCTCTGTCTCTTTATAAAAACAGTGCGATGTGGGTTTGGTACTGTCCTTTTCGCTTCTATTCAACGTTATGCATTTACACACCTTTGGATTAAGTTTTTAGGTTCCATATCAAAAATAAAAACTATTGTTGCATTGATTCAATTAAGTTTATATTTATTTTTAATTAAAAAGCTAGTTGAAATCTTATACTCGTATATTAATTTAAAATGATAGAAGAATTTACCCAAACATACTTACCGTAAATCAAAATAATATGATTTGATTTATATTTGAAAGAAATAATCTTATTTAGACAATTATTAATAACTTTAAAAAAAGTCATACACTTGTTTATAGATGTAATATTTTAAAAATAAAAGTAAATGACTTTAGTCGACTTCGGTTGTTTTCGGTTAAAGTGTTCGCCTCAGGACCCGATGTTCGTGGGTTCAAACCCGTGGGGTGTACGGATTTTTACTGATCAATAAAAATCCGTAGCACAACTTCCTTCGGAGGGGAAGTAAAGCTGTCAGTCCTATGTCAATTGTGGCTTGTTGAAGAACCCTGGAAGGTATGTGGAAATATCTTTCCCGGCAAAATCGATAGGCCCTTTCACTCTCGCCCATATAAATTCTCTTGTATGTGTTGGTTCATAAAGTTCTTCTTAGATACATAAATAAAAATATAAAAGCATTTAAATCTATTCAAATCTCACATTGAAAATTAAAAGTATTCACTCTTCAGTTACAAGCCTGCTCCCTTGAGAGGTGAAACAGGAAAAGTAGTTGTTGTTTTTCTGCCACGAATTCAGCTGCTAATCTGCTCTTGCAATTCAAAAAGCCATGGAGTGAACCCAAACGTACGAGAAAGAGCAAGAAAATATTAAGATTTTTTTTTTTTAACAAGCGACGCGAACACATCTATTACTTATAAAACAAAACAAAATAAAATACAAAGATTTCACTGATAATATTTTCCTCTCGATTGTGGTTTTGTAAGTGTAGTTGTAGTGTAGTTTTGAGGTAGGGCCTATCACCTGCATCGTCTATTTTATTCAGGGCTGGTTTTATGACTCCTGGATGAATATTAATCAGGCCAATAAATATTTTTATCTGGTCGATAAGTTAAAAGTGCGTTTTATGACTGTCAGATAGTATTTATCCACAAGATTTATCCATCACGTTTTTATCAGGAGGTTTAAGTACCTGATAATTTTTATCTGAAAGTTAAAATGGTTGTTGCCATAGTGACGCGTTGTTTTTCATGAGGTTTAGCCTATCAGAATCTGTTTTAGGTTAAAATCTTGGTTCACGTGTTTAGTAGGCACAGGCCTAGGCTCTAACTATATATAAAGTTATAATAATGATACTTAGCACCGCGTCTTACTATCCGTTCGGGTTATACGCTTATGAAGATAAAACATTTAATTCACACTTGTATAAAAACTGACAAGCTATTTGTAGAGTTATAGTTATATAAGAACAAATTATATAAATGTGAGTACAATAATTGAAATTTTGTAAACGTTGTACCAAACAACTGACCACAACTTGGCAGACACCGAAATTAATACTAGCAAGACAACCTAGCTTCTGCGCCCACGTGACGTCATCTGTTTACTCGCACTCGTTTAGCCGCCATTATTTAACAATTAATGTTGAGCGTTTTAGCTACTAGCCAGGTTGTACGCATGCGCGCACCAGTAAAAACAGTACCAACCTTGCGTTCTATGCAAAAACATATATTTATCCTACAGATAATTATCCAGCAGATAAATTCAGTTAATAATACGTGTAAAATATTAAAGTGGCTGATAACCTCTACCTGGTAGCTAACTTTAACCTCCCGATAGCAATATTTATTTGGTGGTCATAAGACCGACCCTTAGAATGTTTAATCTACTTAGGAGTAAGAAATTGGCATACAAGTGTTTGAATATTCATAGTGAATAAAGGATTTTCTTACAGAGAATCCATCAACGATTTTCTTACCTGTGTTAGAAACACTTTACCACACCATGTTAAAACTTCTCTTTGAAACGTTGTGGGATGATATTGTTACAAGGGATTTGTTCGAGTGGGAACATAATGGGTAACAAGGGGAGGGGTTTGAGGGAGGAAAGAGGGTGCGTATTTAAACTTGATGTCATAGCTAAGCCATTGTAATACGTTTCATCGAGGGTACTTAGTGTATATGACAATACAGCACCAATGGCAAGTAACCCATTCAATAACGTTGCTCTTAAACAATTTTTAATAACACGGATTCTTTTTCGAGTTCTGGCTAGTATAGCTTATCTGATTGGATTTTCAAATATATGGTCCGGTATTAAATTAAATTTTTGTATCACCTCATACGGATTAAAAATAAGGGTAGTTTTTAGTTTGCAAAATAAATATCATTTAGAAAAAAAAAATTAAAAATATAGTTAATTATTATCTTCTCTGTAATCGTGAATCGTTTGATTTAATTGAAATTCTAGCCCCCATAGAATCCAGACATTGAAGTTTTATGGGGTAATAGGATTAGTCGTGATTTTTACAATTCACTATTATCAATGGGATAAGAGGGGTGGAGGATGCTGTATGAGAGCGTTACAAAATAATATTTTTTCAATTTCTTTTTATCTCAAATAATATTCATTTATAAATACATTGAAATTCCTAGTTATTATTCCAATATATAACATAATAATTCAAATCTACATTATTTTAGTTCTGAAATAAATGGTTGTGATATAAAAAAAATTAGTACTAAAATAATGTGTAAGCCTTCTTTAGTTATCTTAGTGAATATTAAATAATTGAGATAACAATTAGTTTGTCTGACGATGATTATTAATTTTAAATGTATTTGATGTAACTATTGAGATTATTTATATAAGACAGGTATAATCTTTTTGAAAATTATTAAAACTTAATTTTATATGTCTCTGTAATCCACCTGTCTTGGTGCTTTTTTTCAACCTTTCAGCATATTCCGATTAAATTGTGGATTCAATCTAAATGATAAACAAACTTTCCAAATCGAAGATATTTTTTAATCAAATCTTACCCCCCACTCAGTGTATAAGCATAGTTGCTCATGGGGTGAGGATGGGGAAGGTAAAAACTAGAGGTGATGTTCCTGCATTAAAGGGGAAGGAGAGTGGGATTAATTTAGTGATAAAATTAATTAATTAATTTTAAAATATACCCTTAGTACACCCAACCTGGATCGAACCCTGATCTCTTCATCAATGGCAATCCAGTCAACTGCTAGGTTGACGCCATAGGCAATGCGACCACTGAAGCAAATTTTGCCTCTTATACCCCATCGGGGGTACACCTATATCTACAATAATGGAAAGGAATGATTAAGATATAATTTGAGAATAAATGTACCCGTATCCACATGTAAGGTTATAGAAAATATCATCTAGGTAAGATCAAGATTAGTACATTTGACAAGGATTGAACCATCGACTAGACAAACCAGAGGAGGTCGAAGTTCTCTCCCATTTGACCACGGAAGTGAGTAGTGAGCGATACGTCCGTTTATTCCTCGAGGTATGAATGTTGAGAGCTCACCTTGGGTAGCGTTGGATGAAGTCAAATGTCTGACGATGTGTCTGTCCACACGTGCTACAAATAGAAGCCCTACTTAGCATATAAAGAGGATTTTACCAATTCTCCTTCCTAGAACCATTCGTTTGGCGTGGGAAATAACATTTTATGAAGGTTGTGGTCAAATATTTTTTATTAGAACTGAAGTGACTACTGAAAAGTTTATTTATTTTTTAATCGAATTCTTTATTTTCTTAGCTATTTTATCATCAAATAACACCCTCTTCGGTGGCAACGTGGTCTAAGGTGCTACATTCGCTGTAGACTAGACTGCATATGACGGGAAGATCGAGGTTCAAATCTCGGTTAGGTGTACTGAGGATATTTTAAATCAGTTTTCCACTCTCCCTTCATGCAAATGTGGGTGCGCTAGCCTTCCTAATCCCTAAAATCATTAGTACGTAAGCGTGTAACATAAACGGGTAGTAAGACGCGGTGCTAAGGAAAAAAATCGATTATTCCATATACAAATAAACGTATTCTTTGTCGGGTCCCATTTTAGGACATATGTAATAACTACCTTAAAAATAAATATAATTCCTATCATATTGAGTATATTATTATTTGAATTGTCAGTGAACATTTTTTGTCTAGAAAAAAGATGGCGTAGGCTGGTATTTTACTATAAAATTATAGTCATCCAATAATAATAGTTATTAACCACTGATTTCCATAACTATCTGATATTTCCAGAAATTTATTATTATTTTTTGGAATTTTTTCTTCGCTGCATCTCACTAACCGTTCGGACTATTTGCATAAATATACACTAGCTACGCTAGTATATTAGGTGTGATGAAGGTAGACATTAGATGAAATGCACCCACATTTGAATGGAGAGAGAGGATGAAAACTATTTAGGGAGCAAAATAACTCTGTACACTTGCCCAGTATTTGAAGGAAAAGATATCCCCGTTACCGGCAAAGAAGGATAAATGAATTTGACGGCTAGTTCGTGTGCCAACCAGTGTAGGTTATTTCAGGAGTAGTAAGATTTGGGTGAGATCTTTTAGGTTTATACGCTTTATTGAAATTAAATTATTTATATAAAACTTATTTTAATTTTTAACAAAATCCTTTGCTTTCCTATAATTACTTCAAGGTGAGTATCCCCTTAAAGTTTGTGGGTGGAGGTGGATCAATAGTACAATAGGGCATTAGATGTAGGCCTACTGTGAGTTGCTTGAGTCCTATCTTGTCTAAATAGAGCCAATAGACTTTTATTCACATGTCAATCACAATGACGTAATAGGAAACTAAACTGGACTGCTTGGTGAAAATCAAGAGTGGATTATTGGCAGGTAACTAAATAGATGAATCTTGGTTTATACCTTAATTCTGCCTGTTTTACGTTTCTTCCTACTCGTTGTAGATTGTAAAAAAAAATATATATATAACTCAAGATGTTGATAAATGTCAACGTTGAAACCGAAAAAGTGGTTCTTCACAATGCCGTCAGTCTGTCTATATATTGGCCTAGAGCCGAAACAATTTTACCGATCTGACTGAAACTTGGGACCTGAGGTTTTCATAAATTTCCTCCAAAGAGTTTTGTAATTGGATATCAAACCCTAAAACAAACGGTTGTTTAATGAAGGGAAGAATTAGAAAAAATCAGTTTTATCAAAATCAACTCTACATATTTTGATTAAATTGTGTCTAGGCACTATTTAACATTTAAAAAAAAATAGCAACTATCATTTAGGCCTATCAATGAAAAACACTTTGAAGGTAATTTATATAAGAAATTTTCAATTTTGATAATATCACCGCAACTATTTGACATACGAAACAACTTTTCATCGTAAAATTGTGGTGCTAATTAAAAATATTTTATATGAAATATATTTTTATGAAATAGGGGACTTCAATTTAAGAATAAAGAAAATTGGTACATCCAACTGGTCTCTAGGCCCTGACCTCCTCAACACATCAGCTTACACGAACACGAGAGTCACGTCTTTGTCCACGTGCCCACCGTTACGGGTATTAAAATCAATTATTGTTTATCAATGGCACAATTTTAACAGGAAGAAAAGTTAATAGATCTAAGTTCACGTATTCATACGTCAAGTAATGCGTTCTGTAGCTGACACGTTTGAAATATAATAACCATAACTTACTTTCTTAAGCTACGACATCAGGATCTCAAAAGTTCTTTGCCGCACTTAAAAAATACGTCACATATCCCTATCTTGGGCTAGTTCTATCCAGTAAACCTAATTACACCCTATCACTATCTTGAGCTAGTTATATCCAGTCCATCTCATTAAACCCAATCCCTATCTTGAGCTAGTTATATCCAGTCCATCTCATTAAACCCAATCCCTATCTTGAGCTAGTTTTTACCAATCTACCTCACTACACTCTATATATCTTGAGCTAGTTATATCCAGTCATTTTATAAAACAATACCATCACAATAGAGATCATATTTAAACTTAGGCCAAATCATTTTTAATTAATTTAAACCTGCATCGGTGGGCGCATGGTCTAAGGCATCCCTCTTGCAATATTCGGGACAACCAGCTACGAAGGAATAGGGTTCCGTGTTATAGTCATATGCACTGAGGCTGGAATTTTCTACATAGTATCCTTCTATCTTTTCACGCATATATGTATAAAGTGTTTCCAAATTCAACTTCCTCTATCCCTAGCTCTATGATATAAGTAATTAGATAGACCAAACGTAGTTCACATAAAAAAAGTTATTCCAGCGATATATCAATGCTCTAGTTCTGGTAGCTGCCATTTCCAATTTTCTTAGTTTTATCAACCCAAATCTCTTTCTTAAAGGCATCACAGAGTTTCAGTCAGCAAAGTCACATTGGGCTCTAGCTTGAACCCGGCGAACCTTCACAAAGCCAGAACTAAGTGGTGACAGACAAGGTGATTGAT
Source organism: Timema bartmani (assembly GCA_902151455.1). Classification (NCBI taxonomy): domain Eukaryota; kingdom Metazoa; phylum Arthropoda; class Insecta; order Phasmatodea; family Timematidae; genus Timema; species Timema bartmani. The sequence continues at coordinate 26,702 of CABFWB010005851.1, read as the reverse complement.
TACCCAACCCGATTGACATTTTGTATTAGGCAACGCGCACTGCTCACTCTCAATTCCCCTCCACGTGACCTAAACTCAGAAATCTATACACAACTTTCAATTGTAATTGATAGCTTTCGGATGCCATAGCAATTATGAAAGAGAGTTATTTCTTCATCTGTTTCTCTCTCTCTCCCCCGGATAAAATTGGATATTTTCCTAGTTCTAAATGGTATTAATGAGCGTTCTTTACCCGTAACTTTTCTTTTCTCTCGAACCTTTGGAGAGAGAAATATTGTGATCATCAAAAAAAATCGAACTCAAGATTTTGAAAAATGTCGATAAATAAAACCGAAAAAGTTGTTCTTGCGTTGTCATCTGTCAGTGTTTCAGTCTAGAGCTGAAACCATTTAACGATCGGGCTTAAACCTAGTATCTAGGATTTATATAATATTCCCTTGATGTACAAAAACACACCTTTTTTTCTTAAACTAGATTTTTAAAAGTCAGGCACGTAAGAAAAATTCTATCCTTGTTAATTATTGTGTTTATAAGCCAACCGATGTGGTTTTGCAACAACAAAAACTAAAACAATCCTTTACAAAGAACGACATATAAAAATATTTATATTTAAAAGAGACAGTATTTTAAATAAAATACGTAATTTGAATTAGCTTTATATAAATATTGCGCGTTCTAAAGCGAGCAGATATATATATGTAGAGTATTGCATAAAGTAATACGTTATTATTTGTCCGGTAAATAGACTAATGGAGTTGATTAGGATCATACTTTACCTGAAGATTACCCTAACAAATAAAAATTTTTGATAAATATTTATAAAAATATTTTACATTCAGAAAGTGTCTAAAGTTATCCAAATAAATTAGATATCTATGATATAAAAACATCACCTGTACCAAACTCCGCGTATTCACAAATTTCCAGGAACAAATGAGAGAGGGGTTTCGAAATGGCACTTTGAATATGTAATTTATTTATTTCGCCTGATATTTGACTTAATGAATTTTAATTTTTAATCCACTGGGAATACAATTTATGACCTATCATCAGCATACACCTCCAAATATAATCACATTTTTTAAACATTAGCGAAGGGGAGATATAATGATTCTTCACGCGAAACATCCGTTACAAAACCACTCATTTTTCTATTTCCATCCGAAATGAAATAAATCAATTACCATGATTAAATGTTGATTCTTATAGTTGTAAATATTCTTGTACGAAACCAAAAAAATAAAATTTTGTTCAGAAAACTATAAATAATAATCCTAATGCCAAATGTGCTTCCCGGTATATTTAGTTTACCCAGAAAAGAAGCAAATTCACCTTTGCATGGTTCTAATATGGTGAAGCCCCTAAGAGATGGACATTGTTTAATCTTCAAGGTTAACGAAGAGATCATCTTGAATTTCTCCTAAACCTAGTTAACACTTGGAAACATTTTCCGGGAAATATTGTTTCCCGACATGTTGCTCTTGTTTCGTAAACAGTTGGGGAATATTTTTTGGGTTTCTTTAGTGTTTCCCAGCGAGTAAAACATATTTCCCTTAATCCATTTCAAATGGGATACAAGCAACATATTTGCTAGTCTAGACTAGTTTGCCAGTCTAGACATGTTTGCCAGTCTGGACGTGTTTGCTAGTCTGGACGTGTTTGCTAGTCTAGACATGTTTTCCAGTCTAGAAGTGTTTGCCAGTCTAGACGTGTTTGCTAGTCTAGATGTGCTGACCAACATTTCCGGCAACAAGTAGCATGGGCCAATCTGATTCTGATGTTCACATCAAATACAAAAGTTCTTGATATTTCCACTTGTCATGTCACAAACGAAAAACGCAGTAGTTAAATGAAATCTTTTATATAAATATACTGTTGTGAGATGTGACATCTGAGGACTATAAGAATTGCATCAAAAACTTGATGTTTTGTGAATAAACTGGAGGCCCTTTGTGTGCAATCTCGTAGAGAGCAAAATGATCATTTAAAATCCTTGGCAAACATCTTGCTTGCACTCAACTAAACTCTGGATGGTAAAAAAATGTTTCCTCATTCAAGTATGGACGCGAAAAAATGTTTCTTTAATGTTTTCAACAATCTTATTTCCTATGTTGGGCAACGGTTGGCCAACAATGTTTCCAAGTACTATGTTTTATGAATGGATATTTCAATCACCTTTTTATAAAATACATATATATTTGTTTGATTCAATATTGATAACATATTACCAGTGCTATTTTATAGGTTTTGATAATATATATCAAAAATGACAGCTGCAGATCAGATATGACAGCTGCAAACACACAATTTGTACTTTTGAATAAGTGATAATATATCAACTATATTTTCTAGCTGTCACATATGTCTTTAATATGAAAATTGAGGTATACTATCTAGATCAATGGTTCTAAAACTGTGGTACGCGTAACCCTTGGGTTACGGGAAGTATTTTAGGAGTACGCAATAGACAACTGAGTTTTATTAGTCATTAAATAGTTATTATTAATAATAATGACTCTGATAAAAAAATTACCACATATTTTAAAAATATGTTATAGATTTTTATAAGCCTTTCTTCCCCTTTGTCATGACTTTGTCTAACTCATCACAATAATTTAATATAATGTTTAGAAAGACCATTATTGTAGCCATAATATAATTTTATCAAAATTTTGAAAGACCGTTAAAAATAACGTTCAAAAGATAGCAGTGGTTCTTTTTTGGTTATTTTTTATTACGAAACTATAAAACTTGTATGTTGGCTTAGGAATGGCTCCAAAAAGGGTACATGATTGGAGAGAGTTTGAGAAACACTGAGATGATTATTTTGAATGAATACTCAAATAACAATCTATTCAATGAACAAAAGTCTATGAGATCGATTGAAAACTAAACAATATTTTATATTCTAACTCAAGAACACACAAAAATACTTTGTTGTGGCTGAGAGTGCAACGGTTCACAATATATTCTAGTCATCCTTTCTGCAAGGTTAGCTGTTTGTTAGGAGGGGAAAGAAACAGAGAAATAAAAGCTAGTAATGGTTCTAGAAACGAAGTGCTTCTGTTGAATATATTCGTATTAATTAAAGACCATCAGTTTCAGTAGCTAAGCTAGATGCTTCTTGGTTTGTACTTGTATGAACACGATGAAGATTCAGAACTGTCATTACCTTGATAAATACAGCAGTGTAAGAGTCCCTGACAGATCATTCTAAGAGAAGTAAGGGTTCTTCTAGTGGTAAAGAAGTTTCAAAACGGCCATATTATTGATAAATAACGTAGTGTAAGTATATCCCCTTAAGAGCGGGCTGTGCTCTCTCTACAAGCAATGTTATTATGTTAGACCTTAACTGAAGAGCTCACTGACCCAAACCTTCAGGCTGACATTGAGTGGATACGATGGTCGTGGGTGGGAGAAGTGGTAGGTGGGGGGGAGTGGAAAGTGGGGGGAGGGGGCAGGTTTTTCTTCTTATAGCTAAACCAACTTTCACCAAAGCACACAACATCACAGTAGATATGAGAACAATAAGTCTACTTATGAATGCTATCAATATTTCACTGTAAAGAGTAGAACAGAACTTGTTCGTGAACATTTTTAAAGAACAGTTTTTTTTTATTCCGTTCGCTGTGATTGGAGTGTCCAAATCTGAAAAAATTATGTTAAAAACCATTCTTAAAGTGCTACAATTATTAGTAACTTTCTTTTCCCTCCATTTTTCTCAGTTGTGGCTCAATATTGGTGGTGTGATGTGTGGTGTTTAAGTATCAGTGGCTGCACAAACACAAACACACACACACAAACACACAAAGAAAACACTCATCATAAGCTATTATATGTATACGTATATAAAAATCTACTTACATAAAAACCAAATACAGGTGTGACTCGACTGCTATATTGGTAATGACTAGATTTTCAAGGAAAAGTTCGCATAGACGATGAAGCTATACCGGACTCAAACAGAACAACGGACAAATATTGTTACAAATAAATGTTGGGGAAACAGTCCAAACTGTTCAGAAACATGTTCGGCTCATTGTTCTTTTCTAGTCTGGACATGTTAGTCTTCAATAATAGCATGATTGGAAATCCTTATTTCATTAATATACTTCACTTACATTAAAATATAGATCTGATGTCCCAATATATTTATATAAAGCTTCTGTGAGTTATTATTTAGTCTTGTATAGAGGCAAATATTGCTATCCTTATGTGTGATTAACAAACAACTATTAAGGTCCATTTTTCCAAAACCTATTGTCAAAAAATTGTATCATTTAACGAGTTTTTTCCAGCGTGAAGTTTTCAATCTTTTGATGCCTTAAAACCTCTTTTTGTGAAATGGTGCATGGGGTTAAAGTCCTATTGGCTAGGCTTTAAATTCTGAAAATATGAAAGGGGATAAAAAAAATCTTTAAAATAAAGGATATAAATTATTGAAAAACTTAGGCCTATTTATAAGAAAATCGAAAGTTTATTTCCGAACTTACAAAAGCATGCTACCTAGCGTTATCTTGAGCTAGTTCTATCCAGTCCACCTCATTACACCCTATCTCTTTCAGGTCCATTCTAATGTTATCCTCCAACCTAAGTCAAGGATGGAAATTATTTACATATTTTAAATAATTTTTATTGACAGTAAAATAATTAAACTTTCTAATACCTAATAGAGACAAAATATTATTACTTAGTACTATAGTTATGTATTTAGACCCTTCATATCCCGTTTTAATCTTCAGCTTGTTAAAGGATATTAGCCAAACGTAAAATGGATATTTCTCCATAGAAAATAATTAAATTTGACATTTGATTCTCATTAGGCCTGTAAAATGCATAAATAGAATATCAACAATAAAATAACGATATTGATCATGTTCTATATTCAAACACTCTTACCTAGAATTCATTTCAGCTTAGGTTCACGTTTATTTAATAAAATAGAAGCTATTTGAAACAGACCCGTGTTGTATTTTAATATGTTTGTTTTGTAATTTTACCGTAGTGTATACACCTGTGGTTTTATTTTAGCAGGTGTATCACTTATTTTAATCTTAATGCCCATTTGAGCGCTCCTATGGAGTGTCTCAAATGGGCACTTTCTCATATTGAGAATATCTGTTTTTAATTGATATAGAATTTTTAATATTGTATATCGTTTTATATTTTATGTTTCCACCTGTTTATTCTAACAGGTGGACTATGTGATGTGTCTCTCCCTAATGGGGATTTTACTTTGTTTTTAAATGTCAAGGCCCTAATGACCTCTTTGTGTCGATGGGCCTCAAAATAATAATAATAATAATAATAATAATAATAATAATAATGAAACAGACCCGCCTCGGTGGCGTAGTTGGCTAACACTCTAGTTTCGTGTTGAGCCAGACTGCCGAGGACTGGGAGATCGAGGTTCGAATCACGATCTGGTGAACTGGGGTGGTTTTCCCTCAATGGTTTTTCACTCTCCCTCCATGCAAATTATGTCTCACTTCCTCTAAATACAACCTTCCCAATCCCTAAATCATTAACGTAATTAGTACTAATGCGCTCAGACCGAACGTGTAGTAGGACGCGTTGCTAAATAAATAAAAATTGAAACTGTCCAAAGTTGGCTGAAAATTTCACTACAAATAGATTTAATCAGATTTCACTCTTTTTTTTTTCTGTGGTCTATAAGCCATATTCTGTCAAATTGGGATTGTGAATGTTTTGTTGAAATGCTATTCTACGTCAAGTAACAAACCTACAACTTCTTAAAAACAACATGGCTGACTCACTCACTCACTCACTCACTCACATTAATGTTTACCCACTTTCAGATGAGCTAGAAACTTTAAATTTGGTAAACTTATAGCTTCTAGCCTGTAACCGACGAGAACATTCCAAAAAGTTAAAAAAATAATTTCAAGCCCCCGAAAAAAATTCGAAATTGCGGAGCAACTTTAAAGTCGGTGCGGACCTTTCTTTAGAGGTATTTTGTGGCTAAATGGTAATACCAATCAAAAAACGGATTGCACCATCAGCCACGGATTTGGCGAGATCCACAAGTTTGGTCCTATTACATTTTGTCGTATCTTCATCGGTTATACCTTAGACAGAGCTAGATTTTTATTTTATGTAAACTATGCATATTTTCAACATATTTTTTTAATTTCTAAACAACGCCGGAATTACATTAGTGTAGTTAGTACATGTGCGTTTAACCCGGACTAGGATTTGGTGACTAAAATAAAAAACAATCCACTCATATTGTAAGGATAATAAATTAACATTTTAACGGAAATATCCCCCATATTGTCTAGAGGGAAAGTTGGAAACCAATAGGGGTAAAACACCCTAAGTATATATGACCAGGGCACTTAGCTCATACCACCCCCTAAAAGATCGAGACCCGTATCCAAATTGCTGGTTTGGATCTACTTTTTATAAACAGCTTCCCAATCTTCACTCAACTCAGTATTGGTACATTTCCTCTACACTTTACCTTCCTCATCTCAGCCAATTAGCGTCAATATGTGGATAGACGAACCAGGTATTAAGACCTGGGTAGAAATAAAATTTTAAAAATCACCGCTTTTCTTCTGTTTTGAGAATTTTTTTTTTTAATCTGTTCAACTGGTTATTATTGAACATTTGCCTTCTAGGTCTGAATCAGAAAACAATTCTAATTGCATTTGACCTTGATGCTAAATTAAGTATCACAGGCACATCAAACCCTATATAAAGGCTTCGTTGGATTGAAACAGCCAGAATTGAAATTTCCAAATCAAAAGGCTCGTGTTACCATTCCATCTACCTGCAGATTTCCTCCGAAAGGCTTGTAGCCACCCCTCTCCCTACCCCCACTCATCAACACACACAAATTCAACCCTGTTATGAGAGGCTTCATTCAAAATAAGGGTTGGTATCGGCAGATCGTTCATTGTGCGGGTATTCAAAAGTACCCGAGGGATTTTGGATCCTTTTGACCGTGAAAATGTATGTTAAGTAAATAAATACGCCCTTTGGCGTGTACGTTAGAGATTTTCAGGTGAAATTAATAGCCTGCCCCCCCCCACCCCTCTCATCCTCCCTCCCTTCATCCTCCCTCCCTACTTATTTTAGTGCCTGGTGGAGCCTGGATTAATTAAATGTTAGGGCCTCCTTTCCCAGGTATTATAATTCCTGGTGGTACAGTTCAATACGTGGTATTATATAAATCAATGAATTTGGTCGGGAGCCAGAATTTGGCGGAAAAGAACAGTAACAAGGAAATATAATTTTCAACCAAATAAATGTATGAATTTGGATGGTAATTCCCAGACTCTCAAATTAGATGGGGGAGGGGGGCGTAGAGGGAATGAATTTAACGTGCACTTTTCAAACATGACGTACAAAATAACTTAATTCTATAATAGACGCAGTGGGTGACCCGGCGGTCTAAGGGTAAGGTGTCGAACTTCTGTACTGTGGGTCCGGGGTTTAATCCTCGGTCCCGGAACTAGATTTATCTGATTGCCAAACCCTTCCTTCACCTCTGACAAGACTTGTATTAATCACAACTTGTGAATGTGTGGAATGCCCAAGCCTCCACCGTGGTTCGGATTCCATGTTAAACTGTAGGTCCTTCATTTCATCTCACAATCACCCTACACACATTAACGTAAGTGCGTATAACCCGAACGAGTAGTAAGACGTGGTGCTATAATAATAATCATAAATATTATCATTATTATTATTATATTCTTATGAGGATGAATCTGTTAAGGCCATTTCACACTGGCTTCCATGGTGTCCGTAGAATCCGAGGAAGGACGTTTTGTATAAATCGTTTCGCAGCTTATCAAATGGGACAAATCACACTGACTTCAACTGTGTCATGGAACGACCGAGGTGTCCGTGGTACGGATGTTTTCAGGTCTCTCTCCGGGCGATCGGTTTGGTTGCAGTTTAATTGGCACGTCCGTTGACATTTATTTCGTCCAAGGTTATCGTGGACACCGCGGATGCCAGTGTTAAATGGCCTTTAGCAGATGTAATCCTAATTCGTATATTTACTGGCAGTAGCAGGCTCAGACAATTTTACCTGTGTGTCTTGTATGTTTTTTATATATATAGTTCAAGCCTTATTTTTACGGTTCCATTTATATTTGGTAAGTTCTATCTTTTTTTTATTATTATGATTGTAAACTTAATAATTTGTTGTGTCCTTCATTATGGGCCTACTTAAAACACTTTAAATTTTGAGCAATTCCAGCAAGGTCAATTAGGCCTAAGGAATATCTTACTGCGGATTCACACGTTCGCCGAAAAACTAGCGCAGAATAGAAACGTGGTCACGTGACGCGCTCTAAGCCAATCACAAGATTTCCGCTTAATCGGCGCGAGCTGTTCTGCTGAAGTTCAACTCATCTCTACTTTGTCTGCTCTGCTCAAGATGTTAGGCACAGGAGAACCAATCAAATCTCAGAACCAGCCATCTCAAATTAGTGTGCATGCGCATTTGTCGACGCATGCGCTCTACAGCCAGAAGATAGTAGACAATCTCGTTAGCCGTTGTGATTAGATTTGAAATAACACCTTAATGAAAATTGTTGGTATCGATGTATTGGATTGTGCCACGACACAGCGTTATAATTTGAAAACATCCATCGGGAGAATTACCTAAAATATATGTTTATCCATTAGAAAATAAAATATGTTGATAATCGGCTGTTTTAAAGCGTTGCAATGCATCATGGGTCAACTTAAAGTGTGTGAATTACTGCGAAGGTCCTGCTTTCTATTTTTCGGCGCGCATGTGAATCAAGCTTAAGTGTTAAATCAATGTGGTTCTTATAAGTAGATTCTATCCATACCATTTGACCAGCTGATATAATATTACCATCACTGAAAGCATCTATGAGCCCGACTCCCTTGCTCAATCTGTCTACTGAGCTAAGAGTCCCGGGTTCAATTTCAGCGATGGCAGAAAAATTCATCATTGGTGAAATGTGAGTTTACCCTTTCACAGTGATGAATTAACATTAGAGGGCTGAATGGTGTGTCAGTTATAGGTTTAAGTCAGTTTATAAGTCATGTGCTGATATAATCTCTAGCTTCATAAGAGGGACGTTAACAACCTCAAATAAATTAAATTAAAAATGATACTATCCATGAAAAATGACCATTGAAAATTTAAATTATTTCATGTAGCAATATAAATAATTAGTCGGACTTTACACACTCTTAATTACACTTAAGAATTAGGGATGAGGAAGGTAGATTTTTAGAAGAAACATACCTGAATTTGCGTGGCAAGAGTGATAAACCATTTATTTAAAACAAAACACGGTACACCCTGCCAAGATTTGAACCTGAACATCCCGCCACCGGCTATTCAGACTAGGTGAGTCAGGTGCATCATAGTTTGATGAGGTTAGTTTTTAGCAACCTTTGTATTAGTAGAATTCCTGTCTTAGTTTGTAGTGACAATACTGTGGGTTGCCGGTAATTAGTGTTGTCGAAAGGGTTGTGTTGTCATAATGACAAAACAAGTGAGTTAATTTGACTTATTAATTGTTTTTATTGATTTGTACACTTCAATAATTATTGACATGTGGCAAAACAGTGAAATCTCGTTTACACAACTAGCAAGCTTCATTGGTGAAGTGAGTATTCCACAGTTTTAAAAAAAATTGTTTGCTTTACTTTCTTTTTTTATTGGAGGGAGGGGGATAATTAACTATATAATGTAATGGAAATGTTTTAATTATTTCAATATTTGAGTTGTCCCCTTAACTTTGAACTAATAGATGTATTATAGTCAAATTCTAAGGTATCGCTGGTATTTGTGTTAAATTATTTCATATTTATTTGATTAAATTTCTAAATTAACATATTTTGACGCAAGAAGGGTCCAACCCCCCCCCCCCCCTCTTTAAAACAAACTTTTATTACTTTTTCATATAATGAAAAAAAAAAAAATATCCTTCATCATTATTTTTAATG
>CABFWB010005851.1:0-13564 GCA_902151455.1 Timema bartmani | reverse complement strand
TATATAATTCTTATGCCACAGTGGGTCACGGGCAATGCAGTGTGGGGTTGCTAGTTATATAATATATAAAATCCATCTCCATAGTACGAAAATATATATTCTGGTGAGACATAATCTCGACCTATTTTATGGGTCTAAATTAACAAATGAGTAATATAATGGGAATATGTTGACCTGGAGATGTGCAATTTATATTAAAATTAACCATTTCTACCGGAAGTCGAAACGGTCCCCACCTCCACTTCCCCCTTCCTCCCACACACACATATCTCCGGAACGGCTGGGGCTACCCCTTGAAACTTTATCCGAAAAAATTCCCCCTCAAGAGCCCTTTTGGCTCCCCTCTACCCTTGATGGATCCACGGAAAAAATTATCCACTCCTTTGTAGCCCTCAACGAATTTTTTTCTATATTTTTCCTAAATATTGTTCAATTGGCTCAGGGTATATATATATATATATATAATTAAAATTCCATATAAATTTAAAAAATTAAAATTCAATTTACATAATTTACATCTATAAATGGAATTTTAATTTTATATCCTTATTAGGTAAAACAAATTCAACTAAATTTTAATGTTTATCCAAGTAGTTATTTTTATACCTGCATTGTTGGTCACGGAACTAAGGCGTTGGTCTCATCTTGTATACATTTCAGTGAAAGGGAGGAATGGGTTGAATCTTAGCTGAGTCTACTGAGGTAATGTCTAATACATGGTTTCCCACTTTTCTCTCCACACAAATGATATTACACTTCTTCTAAAGTCTGCCTTACTCATCCATAAGTATAACAAAAATATGACCCGCCTCGGTGGCGTAGTTGGCTAACGCGCTAGTCGTGTTAAGCTCGACCGCCGAGGACAGTGAGATCGAGGTTCGAATCTCGGTCGGGTGAACTGGAGATGGTTTTTCCTAAATGGTTTTCCACTTTCCCTCCACGCAAATGCGGGTTCACTTCCTCTAAATTCAACCCTCCGAATTCCTAATCCATTAGCTTAATTAGTACTTAAGCGTATAACCCGAACAGGTAGTAAGACGCGGTGCTAAATAATAATAATAATTAAAAAAACAAAAATAGGCGGATACCCCAGATGGTTGTGTGAAATTAATTGACAAAAATATGACAAAATATTCATTTATGTCTCCCTTCACGTGAACGTGGGAACAATTTCTCTAAATTATACCTTCCTCATCTTCAGTTCATTAGCATAACTAAGGGGATAGATTGGATGGGCAGTAATCAGCTGTGCGTGGGAAATAAGTAAACACTCAATGTTTTCTCGTTGTAAAATTTAAAAATTTAATTTCCAATTTGATTTCCTCCATTCATTTAATATCGTTGCTTACTACTAAATGAATATACACCACCAAAAATTGGGGAGGGGGGAGCTATTGGCGCTTGGTAATAGGGAACACACTTTTTAATTTACAGGATTCAGATTCTCAGATAACACTGGTTTAATTCTATTGGTCATGATCAATAGAATAAAGTATTCACTAAAAATATTCTAAACATTCAAAACAATTTGTTCTGTTGTCCAAGTAAATAATAATATGTATACGAAATTGTAAGTAAAGTACTTCACTTCTTTATAAAATATAACAATATTTCTGTTTATTTGCCTATGTACTAATAATTCTAACGGTTTTAAGAATTATGAAGGCTATATTTAGAGGAAGTGTACCTTCATTTACGTGAAAGGAGAGTGGAAAACTATTTTGGAAAAAACTCCCTCAGTACACTCGATAGAGATTCGAACCTCAATCTCCCCGTCATTGGCAGTCTAGTCTAATTCAAGAGAAGCGCCTTGGACCACGCGGCCAACGAAATGGGTAACAATAGAAACTTGTGTATATAAATCACTGCGAATTTAATATATTTTTCTATTTATGTTTGTAAGTATATTGGCCAATCCTATCTAATCCAATGAGGTAGGAATAAGAAATGTAAAATTGATAGTAAATGTATCCACATTTACTTGGAGGGTGAGTGGGAAAGCAATTATGAAAAACCATATTCAGTACACCTGACCTGGATTCAACCCCCCCTCCCAACCCGTTCCCGGCAGCCTAGTCAAAAAGAGAGTGACGCGTCAGGCCATTCGACCACCGATTCAGGTCAATAGAAAACAACGAAGTAATTTATAGGTGGGAGCAGGTAGACACAGGCCTCATAAAATAAGTGTTTTCGGAGATAAACCCAAATTAATTTATCCTAAAATAAGCAATAACATTTTGAGTTTACTCAGAAAACTCATTATACCTATTTTAAATATTGATTCAATTAAGTAACCGTGTTTATTGGAATATGAACGTAGTAAACTTTAGTTTGATTTTATAAATACAATAGACTTTCATCTTGACACGATTTCATAAGATGCTCTAGGACAAGAAAATACAGTGAAACCTACACAAACACTTCCAGTTGGAAGTTTTGGCACTTCACTGAAATGTAATCAACAGCCCCCATTCAACCTGTTTGCTTTAATTAGTGGAATAAGCTTGTGTAACCGTAACCCCAAAGGAACTTCACTCGAATAACAATTGCAAGGCAAGGGATGTACAATTTTCGTGGATATTAGAAAAAAAAATTATTGACTCCATTTGTGGACTAGTGGTCAGAGTGTCTGGTTACAATTCCAGAGGGCCTGGGTTCGATATCTGTTAAGTAGTGGTCTGGGTTTCTGGCTTCAGATCCAGAGGAGGGTCTGGGTTCGATATCTGTTAAGTAGTGGTCTGAGTTTCTGGCTTCAGATCCAGAGGAGGGTCTGGGTTCGATATCTGTTAAGTAATGGTTTGAGTTTCTGGCTTCAGATCCACAGGAGGGCCTGGGTTCGATATCCGTTAAGCAGTGGTCTGGGTTTCTGGCTTCAGATCCAGTGGAGAGCCTGGGTTCGATATCTGTTAAGCAGTGGGTCTGGAATGAGATCAGACTCAGTCTCGAAAGGACAAATGAGGAGCTACTTGAACAAATAAGTAGTGGCTCTTGTCTAGAAAAACTGAGATTAATTACTATATGATTTGTTGTGCTGACCACATGACACCCTCTATTCGAAGAGGTTGGCATTATCTTAGAGAACAGACGGCGGCCACTTGGTCGGTATGGCTCTAAAATCAGAGAAAATATATGACACAAAATCTATATTTTAAGTATAATTATATAAAATAATATTAATGTGATTTTTAACTGAGCTATTAAAAATATAACTCAGATCAAGATTATATATAAGCTATAACGGTGGTTGAATGGCATATGAGTCTAAGGCAGTAGAGAGGAGGCCGGGGTTCAAATCTAGACCTGGCTTGTCTCAGGTGTTTTTTTTTGTTTTTTTTGTTCTTATAAAAGTATTTCATACATTTTTTTGGTTCATGAAAATAAAGATACAATTCCTTTTAATTTTACCTTCGGCCAGCTTCTTGGTGAAGTGGTCTACTAGACTAATGGTCCTAGGATCGATTCCCGACGATTACATAGGCATTTTTACCGATGGGTAATTCTCCTTTTGGTTGCCATGGTTTAGTTAACTAGTCTTAAATTAGGTTTAAGAATTCTACTGGCCCCAAATAATAATAATCATCATCATCATCTCATCGGGACAGAGTAACGAAACCTAAACGTTGCCCCAACTCTATAAGAAGGCTACGTGTGAACGATTGTCAGTAGAAGACTTGGAATGTCTAGCAGACAAACGCTGGTGGCATACGCTATAAAAAAAAGATATCCACATTTTCAGCCCTACTCCAGTAGTAGAGTAAATATATGTGCATATATCTTGGTCGGGTAGTAAAAAGGGAAGAGCGTAAAACAAATACAAGAATAAGAAAGTCATAAATTGGATATTAAGGCATGTTAACAGCACTAGTCTAAGTATTTAAATATTCAATCAAATAATGAATATTTAACCAAATAAATAAATTTATAATTTTAAATTGTATCTTAATAGTATATGCTTATCTGAACGAATTTAAATGAAAATTTTATCTTTATAACAAATTAATTATTTGTAATATGCTATAATAATAATATTATTCTTAGGCTTGGTGCTTAGATACTTTTTGACCAGTTATTTTGAAATAAAAACTTACTTTTGCTATGACATTAGGAACTCTAAAAGTTCATTTCCGATTTTTCAGAAGTACGCCACCTATATCTATTTTGAGCTTGTTCTATCTAATCCACTTCATTACACTCTATCCCTATCATTAGCTAGTTCTATCTAATCTCCCTCATTACATCTTTAGCTAGTTCTATCCAGTCCACCTCATTACTCTCTATCCCTATCTTGAGCTAGCTATATCCAGTCCACATCATTACACCCTGTCCATATCTTAAGCTAGTTCTATCTAGTCTCCCTTTTACACCCCATCCATATCTTTAGCTAGTTCTATCCAGTCCACCTCATTACACCCTATCCCTATCTTGAGATAGTTCTATCCAGTCTACCTCATTACACCATATCTATATCTTGAGCTAGTTTCATCTAGTCCACCTCATTACACCCTATTCCTATATTGAGCTAGTTTTATCTAGTCTACCTCATTAAGAACAGATCCATAAATTTAATAATGTTTGTATATTTCAACCGAGGCTATCTCATTTCTATCAACCGCGAATTCCCCGCAGTATATCAATAAAAACCGTCATATTACATTGACGAACCCTGAGTATATACTTATTAATATCCGATTTAATTTTGAGCATTAAAGTCCTTTTTGTGTGGATATTTTATAACGTATATATTTTGCCGAACCCAAATGACCGCTTTTGTGCCGTCTTGTCAATAAACGATGCAAACAATTATACTTCGCCACAGATAGTTGAATAGGGGAAACGGAATATAAAATATTTTGTACAAAAGTTTTATTTTCTGAAGTTCTAATTTATTTCAAATCAAATGTAAGCCTGAATTAGTGAGGTATCATTTTATTCTTTCTAAGGGTAACTGGCCCTTTTCGTTTGACGTGGAAATGCAGAACCATGGGAACAAACGGCTATCTTCAAGATCTTTTATTATTTTGCAATTTTCTTTTCGAAAATGATTTGTTCAAGAATAAAAGCATGTTGCTTAAGTTATACTTTTTTAAATATACACCTCTTCTATAATTTTAACAGCGATAAAATATCAATAAGATTGAAATTTTTTAATAGAAAATTACTGACTTCATCACAAAAAATAAGAAAATATAACAATTAATAAACATCGATAAATTATCTTAGAAGGGGTGTTGAAAATATTAACATAAAAATTTCACTCGTTCTCGAGAAAAACTGATATTTCCAGACGTATGATTTTTCCTCAAGACCTGTCCTGTAGCTAGCGCCATCTACGGTTTCCGTGATCCATCTGTTCTTTTTGGCGTGTAAGGATACTTTTGTCGGTTGTGAAGCCACGCCACGACTTTCACCCTCCCGCCCACCATCCCACAAAATAGGTTTTAGAATTGCACTCAACAGGGCCAAGGGCCCTAATGTTCTTTGTTAATGTTATATGGTTTTTCTTTATTTCTTTCTTTTTTGGGGGGGGGAGGGGGCGAGGGAATGGGGGTAATTTGGAGATAACAATAACAATATAAAATTATAATATAATATAGCTTATATGTTTTATTTAGTTAAGCGTATAACCCGAACGGTTAGTAAGACGCGGTGCTAAATATTATTATTATTTACTTAGTTGTCAAGGCCAACTTTCGTATCGAATATCGCGCGTGTAGTTAGTTCGCTTTACTAACGGTTGAGTGCGTTGAAGTGTCGATTTTAATAATCTGACAAATCCCCTTTGAAATATTCTGGTTCAAACTCTGATATCAACACAATTTAATTTTTACACGGTGAGGAAGCAGTTAAGGTACTTTAAGGAAGAGGTCGTAGGAAACAGTGAGTTAAGGTCATTATGTTTCCTATTTTTATTACAAAAATAATTATTACAAAATAAAAAATATTACTAGAGTGGATACTTTTAAATAATTTTGCAAATTGTAATATATACAGGTCTTAAATATTTTTAATGAAAATGTTTGCATTTGAACAGAAAAAAGATTAAATCAAATAATCTTGTTCAAAATTCACTATGCCCACAACCAATATTTAAGAAATTTTGTTAAATTTAGAATCGTTAGTAAAATATTCCCACCACACCTAAATATAATTTAATCTAACCGGCGAATTTATGGACGCCATTAATACTGGGTTAGTGATATCATAAAAAAAAACAGTTTGAGGTCTCCAAAACCCAGGTGTGAAATTGTAGACATTGATACAAAAAACAAAATTGTCTTAATCGTTGCAAGGGTTGTTCTACTAACCTTTGGTTTGGACAACCAATTAAGATGACATAGAGAGAGTTTTTTCAACTTTGCCTCACGGGGCCCTTTTTAACCGCCATAGCTATTTCAGGTTACGTGAGGCAATTATAGAATATTTATTATTATTATTATTATTATTATTATTATTATTATTATTATTATTAATAATATCATTATTATTAGCACCACGTATTACTTCCCGTTCGGGTTATACGTACTTACGCTCATGTGTAATGGTAGGGTGATTGTGACATGAAATGGAGGACCTATAGTTTAACGTGGAATCCGAACCACGGTGGAGGCCTGGCTTTCCACAAAGCACCAGTTGTGATTAATAAATATTCTTTATTTATTTTAAACATTATAAAATATCATCAGTAATTAGGACTTACAATGTTTTTAGAAATCTGTATAAAGGACATCTGACAGCGTCAACGAATTTTGTTTAAAAGGGAAATAAACACCTTATGGGAATTTCAACAAATTATAGACTACTTTCAAAACCAAATTTCATTGAGAAGAACCTACAAAATTTTCTATTGAAATATCCATGGAATACCCCGGGATACGGAATAAAAATTTTAAATATTTATGTGTTTCGCAACAACATAACTATATTTGTAAGTAAACTTTTATATAAATATAGAAAATGATCTGCAAATGCAGGAGACAACCATAACTCCAAATATTTAAGCCCTTTTTGTTAAAAAGCAAGCCCACACAAGCCACTAATAAATAAACATATTAATATGATTTAATTTTTTTATTTTGAAAGAGGGATTTTTTGCACAAGTGAGGTGGATGTTAAATGTATATTTTCTTTCAAAATTTATTGAGGTATAATGGTTCTAAAAAACTTGTAAAATTTAACTGTCGTTTTTGTAAGTTAATAATATTAATGAAACCAGATTGCTTATGACGGTGAGATCGGGGTTAGAATCCTGGTCTGGTTTGCTTAGGTTTGTTTTCCTAAATGTATTTCCACTAACCCTCCAGGAAAAAGCGGGTACACTTCCTCTAAATTCAACCCTCCCTCATCCCTAACACGTTATAGTAATTAGTGCATAAGCATATCATTCAGATGGATAGTAAGAGATGATGCTAAATAATAATAATAGTAATAATAATAATATAAACGTGTTTTTAAGGCTTCAGCATGTATTTTTTCTGATGCAAGCATTCCCTCGGTCCAAAAGTTTGGGATCCTTTGACTTAGACGATTTTTCACCTGCGCATCGCGACTGGCTGTCAATTACTACTCATGAACCGTTGTGGACACTGTCGAGTTTTATTTGAAGAGTATATCAGTTGTCATCACGCGTAACAAACTTTTTTTTTTTTTTAAAAAGAGACCACTTTAAGATGAAACTTAATTGGGTTAATAGGTTGACATTCAAATTTGTAATTCACAATTTTTTTTTTTCCGTACTCGACGATAGGGTGAATAAAATATAAAAAATGTTCTTAACGTTATTCATTTCAGGTGTGTTTCATTTGACAAGCATTAAATCAAACACACACAAAATGATTGGTTTAGAACAAATTAATGTTCCTCTTTTAGTAAACGTTTCGTAAACCACATCTATTCCAATCTTGTTGTTGTCCTCTCACTACCAAACATAGGTTATTAAAGAATGCATACAATGGAGATCTTCAGAATGAATGGGTGTGCAAGAAAAAAAAATTATGATAATTTTCAATAAAAAAAGTTATTAGCCATTGTGTAAGGTTTTTGAAGTACATGATGATTTTGTAATAAGGAAGCAATGCCACCCTACTTAATAGAATTCAATATAAAATATTTGGTGTGATAAAATATATGATAAAGACTTAAGTGAAATTATAAAATTAGTACTATATTAAGTTATATAAATTAATAAGGATGGCTAATTTGATCAATACATATATGATATTTGATATCAGAACATAATTATAAATTACAATTTAATTCATTCTGTAAATAAATTGATTAAAATGGAAGTTATTATTTACACACATATGATTAAAAAGATATCAGGACATAATAAATTAACACATTAAAATGTGAGTCAAGGTTACAACATGTTAAAAGTAAAATTATAACAAAAACATAAACCATTTAACATAATTAAACTCTAAGATAATTTTTTTTGAATGACTAGAGTATAATGTTAGAATATGATGTACTTTATGTGAATTATATAAAAAATAAAAAGAAATTTGAACAAAGGTGAAATGTTGAATATATCACAGTTTATTGAATTCTCGTATCTTATCTGAAATTCCCTTGCTCCTTTTATAGGCATCGTAGAGATGACCTTAGACCTTATTGATCAAATTAACCATCCTTAATAATTTATATAACTTAATATAGTACAATTTCTATAATTTCACTTAAGTCTTTCTCATATATTTCATCACACCAAATATTTTATATTGAATTCTATAAAGTACATTGTGTAAGGGATTGAAGTGTTAGTAATTTGTATCTAATAGGGATTCGTTTGAAGAATGGTTTTAAGGGGAAACATTATATTAGAAATAGTGAGTATTAAAAGGTACAGAGATATTCCTTGAAACATATTTTTGGAAAAAGAAATTGCAGTCAAATTATTGTTTAAAAATTCACTAAAATACAATTGTCTTTCTTAATCCTAGCTATAGCTAATTTAGGCTTAATTTTCAAGAGGAGACACGTTTTATGACAGTTAATGTATTAATGTTTATTATCATATCTTATTTTACATTATTATATTATTTCTCAAACTATGATTTATTTGATAGTGTCTCAATAGGATCCAAATCAAAACAATATATAATAAGGATTTTAAATTATTCAAATACATTTTCCCCCTATTATAATAAAACCAGTCTTTTCATTTTATTAAAAAATTGTTTGACCTGGAAGCTATAGATTGCAGCATATCAATAATTTTGAGGACATATAATGTGAAAAATTTAAATATTACAAGAAACATTTTAGTAAGAGATGTTTTGACGTAAACCGATTTTCGACTGGTATAAGGCGTCATTCTCACAATATGCTAGACTATCGATTACTGGAAGGTCAGTGTTTTTGCAGTTTATATATTAATAATAATAATAATAATATTTAGCACCGCGTCTTACTACCCGTTTGGGTTATACGCTTAAGTACTAATTACTCTAATGGATTAGGAATTGGGAGGGTTGAATTTAAAGGAAGTGAACCCGCATTTGCGTGGAGGGAGAGTGTAAAACCATTTAGGAAAAACCACCCCCAGTTCACCCGACCGAGATTCGAACCTCGATCTCCCCGTCCTCGGTGGTCGAGCTCAACACGACTAGCGCGTTAGCCAACTACGCCACCGAGGCGGGTTTTTATATATTAAAACATGTTGTTGATAAAAATAAATCAAATATTTCTCCAGTATAAACATAGAGTTATATTTTCCACACATCAACAATTGTTGCATATCTGTCAAGCTGTGTCCTGGAATTTAATGACAACCTTTTCTTTTCATTTAAAATATTTTTCATCTAATGCCACTATGCGGATGAAAGATATTCAACAACTGTTGATATCACATTTTGAAGAAAATTAAAATTTTTGGGGTTTCTACTTGAGAAATGTTTTATTTAGTTTTGCTATAAAAATATTTTGTTTTAAAAATTGAAAAACACTGATCTTTTCTTGCGTTCCCTAAAACCCAACCTTAGTCCCCGGCCAGATGGATGGAAGATATTTATGTTTCCTTCTTCATTCTTACATTTTGTGTTAATATGTAAATAAACCTAGCGATTAGTAATAAAATGAGGTATACGAACAAAAAAAAAATATGTGGCGAGATTATTTTAATGCCTCTGAAATATGGTGTCCAGCTTTGGTGATATTTTTAGTTTTTCATCAATATCAATTATTTTTCTACAACAAGGAAACTTATAGCTACAAGTCATTTGTACTTTACTGGGTGGAAAAAAAAATTGAACATTTCGGGGAGAACTTTATTTCATACCTTCATTATTAATATAATATTATTTTTGAATAGGACAAAGTAAAGGAATAAGATTCTTATTCCACGCAATAGATTAATCATTTTCATATCAAAAAACAATTGGATACCTAATTTTGATCTTCAAAATATAGAATCTGTTCATATTTGATCCCTCCCTTTAAAATGTAGAAGGGGTATAAACCACTCCAGTATTAAAGCCATGAACACTGTCCATGTCATCTGATATAATTCATATTATCAAATTTATTAAAGTGATGTATATTTCATAAGGTTTCAAGTCAACGATTTTAAGGGACCAAGCCTCGGCTTGAAACATTACTTCTAAAGATTATTTGTGAGCCAACCAATAGTAGAGCTTGGTACAGCTATGGAATCTTCAACAAAAAAACGTAGGAAATATTCGGAAGCTTTGAAACCATTCTGTGACTTATAACAAAATTATACAAAGATCCCAACTATAAAAGTTTTCCCAAATAACCATTCTTTTTTTTCGAAAAATCTCATGAAAATGTAATACATCATTTTGAATTTATTTTATTACAGTTTATTGATAAAGTGCATATAGTGTATTGTTCCACAACAATTGATCGGTTTAACTATTTTCGATGGTAGCTTTAATGTTTGATGATAAATTAAATCTGTCGTATTGTCTGTCTGACATTTCATACATGGTGTTTTATCGTGTTTCCAATAATATCTCAATTTGTGCATACGAAGGGGTAATTATTCGTAAACAGAAGTTCAATTAGGGCATGTAACTCAACATTATATAAATCCCTTCACTCTCCACTGTCTACATTTATTTTTGAACCAAATTATCTTCCTTTGAACATTGTTTTTCGAGCGCACTAAACCGATTCTAAAACGTAATGATCTACTTACTCAAATATTATAAAGATCTGGGGAACACACTTAAATTAAACTTACTACATTTTGACCTAATTAACCTTTTACTGTTTCCCGACCACTTGGAGAAAGTAGTATTGTAATCGTCAAAATAATCAAACTCGAAATTTTGATAAATGTCGACTTTTAATGGCCCATTGAAACCGAAACAGTGGTTTTCGTGATGCTGTTTGTATCTCGGCCTAGAGCCAAACATTTTTTACCGATCCGACCAAAACTTGCTATATAAGGTTTTCATAAATTTCCCCTCCCCCCAAGTAATTTTTGGAAATAGATATCTAACCCTAAAACAAAGGGTAGTTTACTGATGGGGGAAAAAATTCGAAAAATATATTTTCTCCAAATCAACTCTAATGATTTTGATTAAAATTCATATCTTGACATTATTTAAGATCCCAAATAAAATTGCAACTATCATTTTCTCATAAAAATGATTTTGAGGGTAATTTACATGAGGGAAATTTTCCTATTTTCATCATTTCTCCAAACTAATTAAGATACAAAATAATTTATCTTATTAAAGTTGTAGTACTATCCAAGATAAACATATTTTATTTGAAATATGTTTTTACAAAAACAATTGTTTCTGAGTTATAAGCAAATATATATACTTTTTAATTCATGTCTTTGAAAATGAATTTGGTTCTTATGCTCTTTGATGGACAAAGATGTTTCTCTTTTCTCAATTTTTCTGTAACAGTGTTCCTAGTTGTTAATGACATAGATTAGGTAAGTAACAGTGTGTATTATTTCATTTATGATCTTTGGTGTAATGTTTCTACAACAATGTATAGAACTATTATTTCGTTTCACAAATCCTGCTTGTTTTTAGCAAATGTTTATTTTAAGATAAAAGTGGGAGCAAGTTAGTGCGATGCACCGAACCATTTATTTTATTTATCTAATAAAGAGAACTAGCATTGGTGGGTACAATGCTTAAGCGACAAAGTTTATTTCGTCTTGATTACCATTCCTCTGAGCTGAGAATGACGTTTCCTTATTGTTTCTCCAATCAAATGCAAATCTGGGTGCATTTTAACTAAGTTCTATCTCGCTTATTCTTGTATCATCATTGTCAATATAAGTACAGATAATTCTAACGGTAGGTAAAAAGTGATGAAAACGAATATAATCTAGATATGTAACGATTCTGTTGTTTTTTTCTAAATAACAATTCACTATTAGATTCTTAAAATTTAAATATAAATATGACACTTTTATTATTTATTCCTCAATTCCTAGAATCCCATTTAATTTAAGAGATTAAAGATGCGTTAAAATTTCAAAAACTATTTCAAATGAAATTATGAATCCCTTTTATTGAAATAACTATTTTAAACAATAATGGCGATTGATTAAAGTAATTAAGAGTTGGTTAGTTTGGAGGGTAACAAAATCACAAAAAAATAAATTGTACGATGCACCCCACAAACTTTCTTTCATTTTAATATTTAAATTGTAACATTTACTAAAGTTATAATTATTGGTGAAACGAAATAGTATACATTGTTGCAGAAACGCACCACAAAAAAACTATAAATGAAATAATATATAATGTTACAGGAATATTAAGAAAAGAGGAGATTTTCTGTCCACCAAAGAGCATAAAAATTTATTTAATATTTCAATGTTCTTCATAAAAAATGTATA
Source organism: Timema bartmani (assembly GCA_902151455.1). Taxonomy (NCBI): domain Eukaryota; kingdom Metazoa; phylum Arthropoda; class Insecta; order Phasmatodea; family Timematidae; genus Timema; species Timema bartmani. Next base: position 729 of record CABFWB010005851.1, on the reverse strand, counting down.
TACTTGCAAATAGCTCCGAAACTAATAGGTTTTTTAAAATACACTCCAAATTAAAATATTTTTATTCTTAATAGTACTACAACTTTACAATAGTAGGTTATTCCATATCTCAAATAGTTTCGGATGATTGCAAATTTGGAAATTTATGTAAATCATTTTCGAGGGGAAACGAGATTTGTCATTTTGTTTTTATTATTAGTCAAAATCGTTGAAGCGGATTTTGTGAAAATTGATGTATTCTCTTTTTGCTTTTCAGTAAACTACCTTTAATTTTATAGTTGGATATATAATTTCAAAAATCGTTCGGAGGAACCTTATTAAAATCTTAGCTATAAAGTCTTTGACCAATTATCAAACTGTTTTCGGATCTAGGCCAAGGTACAGACAAAAATAAAGACAGACAGACGGCATAACGAAAACCACTTTTTAGGTTTCATAGGATCATAAAACGTCGACATATATTAGAATCTTGAGTTCAATTTTTTGTTACTTTCACAATACTACTCTCTACGAGGGGTCGAGAGAGATTAGAAAAAAAAACTAAAAAGTGTCAGTATTTAAAAAACATAGCATCGCCTAGTATTATTTGCTAAAATCATTATAACACTAAAGTCTTGTTGAGTGTATATATAATTTGTCGAAATTAAAGTGGAACTTCAAAGTTCCAGTTATCGAACTTAACGTACTTAAATAAAAATATGAAATAGAGATGAAACTAGATTTAATATA
>CABFWB010005850.1:18012-36577 GCA_902151455.1 Timema bartmani | reverse complement strand
GGGGGTGCGCCCACTATCCGCACTGACGGCACGGACGGAAACTCAGTTTGCTCAGCTTCTCTCGAGCCAGAAGGTGAGCTTCTCGTTTGCGTGCTCAAGAAAGTACTGTTTACATTTCTGTTATAGTTGGATTTATTTCATGTTTATAATTGTGCTATTTCATCATATTATTTAAATATGGAAAGCGAGGAAGAATTTGTAGCTATTAGTTGCCTTTTAATTGAAGAGGAGAGAATAAAATGTAGGAAACGACGATTCTGAGTTCAAAACATCAACAGGAAATGACTTAGGTTTGGCGAATACCACAAATTATTTCCTGATCTGGTTGAAGATGACGCCAAAAATTCTGGACCGCACTTTATTTTAATTCCCTCACCCAGAATTTCTGTCGAATGGTGGAAAGGCGGAGAGTACATTGCCAGTGGTACCAACGTAGTGGGCGCATCTTGGTAACAAATAATGCTATTAATTATTTGTACTTTCCGTTCCGTCCTTTCGGTCCGTGCGGTACCAACCCAGTGGCCGCTTACCTTTATACGCACGTTTTCACAGACCTTCCAGGGTCCTTTAACATGCCACAACCGACCTGGGACTGATGGACTCACTTCCCCTCCGAAGGAAATTGTGCTACGGATTTATTATCGCTTGAGAAAAAAAATCCGTCGACCTCGGTTGGGTTTGAATCCACGAATATCTGGTCTTGGGACGAACACTTTACCCCAAGGCCTACGAAGTCGACGCATACAGGTGTATGTCCAAGTGTATTATGATGTCCTCTCTTCAACCAGTGTTAGTTCACTTAGGTTAACAATCCACCTTTTCCATTGCACCCTCTTAGTTGAGCTGGCTTAAGTAACAAAGTTACAGTAATAATTAATACATAAAATTTGTAACGCGTATGAACTGTGCAAGCATAGATGATTTTGCTTTAGGACACTTGGGCAGACGAGGAAGGACGTCTCTCTATGGACGATGAGCAGGATTGCGACGCCTTCCAGCTGGTACGACGCCACAACGTCACCAAGTTCACCTTCACAAGACGTTTCGACACCTGCGACGACCACGATTACGTCATAGAGGTATGTTTTTCTAGTTCTCCGTAAACACAGGATTTATATAAGTACCGAACTCAATACTGGTGGACTACACACCATCTATTTGTAAGGGAACTGCAGGTCTTAGGGCGAAAAACTTTATCTTCACTCTCTCTCTCTCTCTCTCTGTCAACTGTTGTCAAGTCTCCTCGTTCTCAGTTATGCCTGAAGGTGGTGTGCTGGGGTAAGAAGGAGCTACTTGCAACCTCGACTAACCAGCGTTGTGAAACTTGTCTTATATTTGAGAGGAGAGTGACCACACAAAAACGATAAAATGACAACGCTGTTTCCCAATAGTAACCATGCAGTTCCCTCAGCGACGATATCCAGTGCGGTAACGTACGAATGATGAACTGTCGTTGCTGTTATTAGCGAAACTGATAACAAACATGACCATTTGGACGTTATTTGAAGAAACGAGGGTTTCAGTAGTTTGACACTAAATTATTTGTTCTAGACCAAGACAAAAATTAATTAAGAAACATAAAAGTTAGATTAATTTTTATAGTTGAACAAAATAACACATCCTACTATTATATAAAAAATGAATTGTTGCATGTCTGTTACTCTTTCACGCAGAAACCACTTAACCAGTTATGCTGAAATTTCGCATAGACATGGCTTGGAGGTCTGGTTAACATATAGGCTAGTTATAATTCACGTCCGCCATTTTACTTCAGGATGCCAACTGCAAAACACTAAGTGCTGACCTTTTACTCAGATCCTGATTATTAGATTTGGACCAACTTGAAAATATCACTATTATATATATATATATGTATAAAATTATTGGTAATGTCATTATTACTATATTATATATATATGTAATAATATATAATGTCATTATTACTATATTATATAGTAATAATGACATATCATGTCATTATTACTTTATTATATATATATATATATATATAATATAGTAATAATGACATTTCCAAGTTCGTCCAAGTCTAATAATCAGGATCTGAGTAAAAGGTCAGCACTTAATGTTTTATATATATATTTATATATAATATATATTACTTATATATAATTAATTATATATTTACATATATAATAATGACATTTTAAAGTTGGTCCAAATCTAATAATAATAATATATATAAGTATTACTAAACACGTCCTGTGCTAAGAACGAGTAATTAGCTAGTAAGTAATATTTACAATTTACACTACTTTAAACAATGTTCAGTTTTCTCAAGAAGCAGTATATTCTCTTATAAACAATACATCTGTGAAACAGATTGATTTGACTGACAGCTCACCCAAGTATATAAATTCTCCTTGCAGCTAGTGGCGTAGTCTTAAAATAATTAGTATCCTAGCTATTAGTTAGTGGTAAAGTGAAAAAGGTTGGGGTGGAGGGTGGGTGGGTGATGGTGGAGTTTGGAGGGAACAAAGACCCTCTACAATCGGATCTCAGAAATATTTCACTTTTTCAGTAATGGTTTTGCATGTGCCCAGTCTGCGAAACGTTAGGTTGATTTTGATTAATAAATAAATGCTACTAGCGCTTTCTTAACGGGTACATCTTCATGTTAAATATAAATATAACATGTTATTAGTGTTATTTTATAGCTATTGGTTAATAAATAACAAAAGAGACAACTGCATTTTATAAGACCTGACACGTTAAAAAAATACATAATAACGTTTTTTGCCTGTCAGAAAAGAGACTCTTCCTATTAAATTATGAAAGAAAAAAAGCAAACTTGGTACCGCTAAGTCCTAACTACACCCCTGCTTACAGAACAAGGAAGCTTATATTTGAATAAACTCTTCTTAGATCACTATCAACTATTGCATCACTAGAAGTCATGTGATCAGTTTCCATGGCTAATATTAAAAAAAAAATAACTGCTTCAGTAGCCGCATAGTCTAAGGCGTCACTCTTAAAATATAATAGACTGCTAATGACAAACAAATTTGGGTTCGAATCCCAGTCGCATGTACTGAGGTTTTTTTCCCTAAATAATTTTCCACTCTTCCTCCACGTAAATGCGAGTATACTTCCTCAGAAATCGATCTTCCTCATCCATAATTCACTAGTGTAATTAGCACAAACGCGTATAACCTGAACAGGTGGTGATAAAAAAAATAAACGTATAAGCCTACCACTTTCGCTAAATAAACTTTTTACAAGGCTATAGTTTTTTACCGAGTTTTTTAACACCAATAGTTACTGATAATTTCTGACCCATTCTACAAAATCACTATTTATAAAAAATATATATATAATAGTGACAGTGTTTATATGACGTATGGAAAATATATTGTAATCCCTTTCATGTAAAAAAAAAACTTGATAATTTCGGTGGATTTGGCATCTTTGCTTTACTACTATGAAACCATGGTACCTGTTTGAGATAAGGACGGAAAGAATCCATTGAATTTAGAGGGGCTCACCCCGGCTCAAACGAGAGATAACAAGACCCCCTTTCTTCCTATCATAACAGACCCGAGGGCTTGTCAGTTGCACTTCTCTTTAAAAGCATCTTGTTTTCTTTAAAACACGTATCTATTTGGCCTCCTAGCAGGCGAACACAATTCACCTTTGCAGCCAATCTTGCGCCACCTGTCTGTCAAACCAATCAAAATAGACCGGAGGCAATATTTTCTATCTTCTCGGATACAAGAGGAAAATTAAATGTACAGTCAAATTTTAATAAAAAGGACCTTTTATAAAAAAAACTAATACAGTCTAATAATATATTTTTTGTGCTCAAAATTGAAAACAAACTATTTTATCAAGGTTATTTTTTAGGTATTGATGTAATTGATCAAAAGTGACAGATACAGATCACATTACCTGACGTATGAATACGTGAAAGTAGTGGATGAAAATTGGACTTTAATATATATATATATATATATATGCAAATGTAAAATATATATATATACAAAATCAGTAATTAATTCTTTACTGTGTTTGTAAACTTGTATTTAACTTATTAATAAGTGTGTCTTTAAATTATGTAAGGCTTTTTTTTCATGATTTCGACCTCTCCTATCCCTCCCATAAGGGATTGTGAGATTTTGCATCAACCCCTCCTAGACCCCTCTAACTTAGGTAATTTCTTACGTTTTAGTAAATTAGATTGATTTAATAGTTTAAGTATTTTCAACCCGCTTCGGTGGCCACGTGCCCTAACGCACTACTCTCGTGTTGGACTAGACTGCCAAAGACGACATTAGCAGTCTAATCTATTGCGAGAGTAGTGCCTCAGACCTTGCGGCCACCGAAGCTGGTAGTGTTTTAGGCATATTACAACTAGAATTTAATTCTTATCCTAGTTAAATATGAACAGACCGGTCAAAGTTTGACGCACTCTCCATGATTATAGGATGGAACGACGCACATAGTCTGGGCTGAGGGTCGGGGCCCCTTGTTCCGCTTGTCTGGGCTGAATGTACTGGACGGCACGAGTTCCGGCATGCAACGCGCGCAGCTATTGAAGAATGTGAATCCCTCCGCTCCGAACCCACCAGGGACATGGAGCCACGATGTGATGGCAGAATCTGTCAAGGTGCCTTCTGATGACACTACGTATTGGTGCCACGTGCACAGGCTGCCGGAACAATTGCGCACCAAACACCATGTGGTGCAGGTGGGTAATATTTCTGTATTATGTGAAACTCCTGCTGGAACAACTAAGCACCAAACACCATGTGGTGCAGGTAGGTAATATGTCTGTTATTATGTGAACCTCCTGCTGGAACACCAAACACCAAGCGGTGCAGGTAGGTAATATGTCTGTATTATGTGAACCTCCTGTTGGAACACCAAACACCATGTGGTGCAGGTAGGTAATATGTCTGTATTATGTGAACCTTCTGCTAGAACACCAAACACCATGTGGTGCAAGTAGGTAATATGTCTGTATTATGTGAACCTCCTGCTGGAACACCAAACACCATGTGGTGCAGGTAAGTAATGTGTCTGTATTATGTGAGCCTCCTGCTGGAACATCAAACACCATGTGGTGCAGGTAAGTAATATGTCTGTATTATGTGAACCTCCTGCTGGAACACCTAAACACCAAACATCATGTGGTGCAAGTAGGTAATATGTGTGTACCATGTTAACCTCCTGCTGGAACGACTACGTATCAAACAACAAGCCTCAATTAATTTGCAAACCGAGTACCCCAAAGCTCGATCAAAGCGACCCTCTACAAAAGTAACGTTCGATGAAAAGGTAGGCCTATATCCGCCTCAGTGGTGTAGTTAGCTGACGCGCTTGTTTCGTGTGAGCTAGACTGCCGAGGACGGGAAGATTGAGGTTAGAATCTCGGTCGGGGGAACTGGGTTGTTTTTTCCTAAATTGATTTCCACTCTCCCTCCACGCAAATGCTGGTACTCTTACTTTAAGTTCAACCTTCCCCAATTCCTAACCATTTAGAGTAATTAGTGCTTAAGCGTATAACCCGAACGGTTAGTAAGACGTGGTGCTAAAAAATAAAGAAGGTAGGCCTATACAAACACCTTCTGAGACCCTGGTCCTTATGGTGTGAGGGTGTTGCATATACATAGGTGATACCGTTGATGTGAAGCTGTAAGATTATTGTAGTACATTTGACCGTTGTTGTGAGATCTGATAATAGCTGTTAGAAATTTGTCTGCCTCTGTGTATTGTCCGGTGTGTTGTCAGTTCGAGGCGGTGGTCCAAGAAGGGAACGAGGCTCTAGTGCACCACATGGAGGTGTTTCACTGCGTGGCCCCACCGGACCAGAACATCCCTGAATACAAGGGGCCTTGCTTCGCCCCTCAGAGGCCCGAGACTACACAGGTGTGCAAGAGGGTACTGGCAGCTTGGGCTATGGGTGCGCCACCTTTCGTCTATCCTGAGGTACCGTATGCCTGCAAAGCAACATAGGATTCAAAGCTCTTTTGATAGAGTAATTGGAACTTTAAGGTGGGACAAAAGGAAACGTGAGGTAAAGTCCGTATCTATGCAGTTTTTTTATGATAACATATTCGTTTGACAAAATAAATGATGATAATAATATGTCTGGGCTACATAAATGTGTATCTCAGTTTATGGAAAGATTAGCCAGTACTAATGTAAACCTACAGTTGTCCAGGGGAAGTCCGAATGTACTAATCGTACAGCCTTTCCGTGGAAGTTCTTTCTATGTCCCGATAAGGTGAGAGGCTTACAGAAGAGAATATGATGGGGTGAGGCCAATGAAAATTTTAATCTAACTTAAACCTAACTAACCAGAAGCTGGTACCATGGAAATTATTCTCCTTTCTAGAAAAATACCTTAGTACAAGTCAGGAATCGAACCCGGGACCCTTAGGTCAGTAACCAGGAGTGCTGACTACTATACAACGAGGCCAGTTAGTAAATAAAACATAGCTTCAGTTAAGATAGTTAGTTTAATCCATACATCTATAAATTCTAACATTTATTGGAAATGTTGTCATAAGCATTGCGCTATTTGATCAAAAATTCTTTAAGCGAATGGAAAAGTCATGGAACAGGAAGGAGAGTGTGAAACCATATACTTACGGTGACCATATTTCTGACAGTGAAAATCGGGACAACTTGGCAACATTTTTCAAAAGTAGCGTATGTGCATAGGCATAAGGGATAAGCATAAGTAAGAACAAACTTATTCCAAGATTTTTTATTTTTAGTAATTTAAAAAACATAAATTACAATAATATGTCATAGCTATAAAGAAATATGGGCTACGTAAAAATGGTAGTCAAAACCACTGGACTCATCTCAATTTCTAAGACTAAGTGGTACACAGTAATAAGTAATTTTAAAGTTTAAATAATAAGAGTTTTGAGAAAATTATATTTTGTAAAAATATAATAGGCTATTAAAAATTAAGAAGTTTTTCTGTTCATTTTCCTAAGTCTACTCGTTTTCAGTGTTCCTGGCAGATGAAGATGATGGTTTGGGTTCCCTCCAATCATATTTATCCGATGAGGCCAGAGCTTTTAACAGATTATTGTTTTTCTTAATGTTCTCGTACATTTCTGTATACGACGTTTGTGAACAGTTCATTTGTACCACTAAAAGTGCTTTAACACAAGCAATAGACATTGAGGACTTTTCAGCAAACCAAAAATTGTTTATCAATGAGAATGCCCGCTCAACTGAAGCGTTGGTTCATGGCAGGGAAAGAACAAACTCCACAAACATCTAAAGACTATGAACAGTTATCTCATCATTTTTCAAGTCCTGGAACATAGCCAACCACCTTTGCTCTGTCAAAATCTTCTGTTTTGCCCATTCTGTCAAAGTATTGTCTGAGAGGTATGAGTTCAGCACACTTAGTCCGTTGAACAAACCGTCAAATGAAATGGGTGGCATACTTTCTTGAAACAGAGTCCAACTTTCTTTTAATTCTACCCATGTCAGTTGTTTTTTAAATCCATCCCAGATGGTTTACTCAAGCTTTCTACATTTGACTTCCAGAGATATAAATAGGTTATGCAGTGGTCATATAAATAGCACTCAGTATCCTTCAGGTATTTGTAAATCACAGCCTTGTACCGCAGCGTTTTTTCTTTGGAGCTCTTTAACTTTCATTGGTAGAAATGAAGATTGTTTTCTGGCAACCAAGTTTGTATGTAAAATCAAATATTCACGTGCTGCCTCTGTTGCTGATACTTTATCCCCTTCCATCTTTTTTACAACTTCATTGAAAAGTGATGAAACATTGTGCAGAAACCTTAACCAGAATTCTCCGTTTGGGTCTTCAAAAAATGATTTTAACACCACAGGAGGGTTTGCTTGGGACAGAAAATAGCTTTTTAGTGGCTCCATCATTTGTAGAACACGCTCCAAAGCAGGCAGAAGTCTAAGCCATCATGTGTTCGACTAAGACACCAGTTTCTGGTACTCTATGTCAATTGATTCACAGAGCTCCTTCAGTTCTGCCACTCACACAGTGTAAATGTGAAAAAACTTAAACATTTACACAATTATTACCTCGGCATCAACAGGAAGTGTATCAGCAGCACTGTTAATGCAGTTATTGACAACATGCGCCATCAACCTACACCAACTAAGGATTTTTCAGCGCTTGCTGATAATTTACGAAAGAGGTTATTGCAGCCTTTTCTTTTTGTACCCCCGAAATTTGTATTGGTGTTGTCTACAGACATACCAACTAATTTCTTGACCAGTTCATTGCGAATTAAAACAGAAAATACATATTCATACAGTTAATCACTTGTTTCACCTTGTAATGTGTCGAGCTCTTAAAACTTTGACATTTATACCAGTAGGCACATTAAAATATCTCACAACGATTGGTACTAATTTTTCAGCACCATGGTTTGAGCTGTTAACCATTACTGTAAAACAAGACGTTTCACTCAATTCTTGCAACAACTGTCTTTGACATTCTGGAGCTAAGGCTTTTTTTACCTTGGCCTCGCTTTTTGTCTTGCAGCAGAGTATTTTGGCTCAAATAATGTGGAAATAAGCTTAGATGCGCAATCTAACGAGCTAAAACTAATATTGTGTTTTATTGTGTGAAACGCAAGAGCTGCCTCTTTTGCTACAATCTTATGTTTGGCTAAGTCATTCTTAGTAACGAACTTACTAATTGAAGATGTCATCGCAAAAGCATTAACTCCAGCCAGATGTGTCTTCAAGTGAAGCTTGATGTCAGAGAGGCCACCATGAGCAATATTAATCTCACTTGAACATTGAGTGCAAAATGCAACATGTGGGCTGTGTTTACGTTTCTTTAAGAAGTGATAGTCCTTTTGTAACACATCATTAAACGAACATTTGCGTTTTTTCGCTTCTTTCTTTGCGATTAGCTTGCTATTACCACTCATTCTTTGGGAAAATAAAGACAGAATAGCAATCACTGCACAAAATGCAAAAAACGAAACACGATGAAACGAAATAGAAAAACACACGGTCACTGACTGTCACTACTCAGTATACAAATGAAAACGGAAGCTCGCACGACCTTGAAAGGTCGTGAAGACTGGAGGGGTAGCAACTAGCCGCCCCACCGCCACCGGTGCAAGGGCAAAAACACATGGAGTTTATTCAGATACTCTCAATAAAAGGAAAATATTATAAATGTAACGATCTCGATATTTTTACTTCACTGTAGAAACTTTTTCAGTCGGACAATTCGTGACATTTTGGTAGTTATTTGGGACGCCGGGACACAGCCCTTAAAATCGGGATGTATGGTCACCGTACATATACTCCATTGGCAAACCAAACAAGACGAGCTTGACATAAGTCCGAACAGACACTCGGACTCGTCTTGTTTGGTTTGCGGATGTGTGGATGCGGGTATGAGAGAGGTAAAATTATTTTACAAAACATATTTTAAACTTTGGTTTTTGTTACTTCTAATTTTATCCTTCTATTCTACATCTCTACACACAATCCTAGTTGTTTATAATATCTTAGAAAACATTCTAAATAAATCTTTAGCAAGGATAATAATCTTCCATAATTCTCCAACTGATCTGGTCTACCAAAAAGGAGTAAAGGGAAGTTGATTTCAGCTAAGTTAGACTTAACTCAACTTTTTCATTAAACTTAAATCAACTTTAAATTTATACTAAATTCAAAACTTTTGACTGGAAATGTTAACCTTATTTTAACTTCTTGTTTTAAGGCGATTGGCCCTTTTCATATGGCGTGGAAATGCAGAGCCATGGGAACAAACGGTTATCTTCAAGATTTTTTTTTATTGTTTTGCAATTTTCTTTTCGGAAACGGTTTGTTCAAGATTAGAAGCATGTTGATTAAGTTATACGTTTTATATATAAACCTCCTCTATAATTTTAACAGTGATCAAATATCAATAATTTTGAAATTTTTTAATAGAAAACTGCCTGCTGCTTGGCAAAAATAAGAAAATATAACACCTAATAAACATTGATACATTATCTTAAAAAGGTGTTGAAAATATTACTATAAAAATTTCACTCGTTTTCGAGAAAACTGATTTTTCCAAACGTAGGATTTTTCCACAAGACCTGTCCGGTAGCTAGCGTCATCTACGGTTTCCGTGATCCATCTGTTCTTGTTGGCGTGGAAGGATACTTTGGTCGGTTGTGAATCCCCGCCACAACTTTCACCCTCCCGCCCACCATCCCAAAAATAGGTTTTGGCCATGCACTCAACAGGGCCAAGGGTCTTAAATAAGTTTTATATTTTTCATCTCCGTATCAAACTACAATTGTATTGTAATTTTTAATATGTTATTAATAATAGTTTGACCATTTGACTCTTTTAAATGCACTCTTTGTTGAGTCGATGAAATGTTTGAGGTATTATGAAGTTTTGTTATGATTGATATTCCAAGATTATAAATAACTTGTCCAGGGTATTTCAGTTGCATAGAATTTTTTCTTTAGTATTTATATTTATAAAATCTTAAATTTGAAATAATATTTTTTCTGAATTCTTTAAATGACAATATCTAAGTCTTAACTTATATTAGTTGTTTATGGTTTTAATCCAATATACAACTTTGTGTGTGTTCAATATTTTACAGGAGGCCGGTCTTCCCATAGGAGGTCCCGACTTCAACCCCTACGTCATGTTGGAAATTCACTATAATAACCCCGAGAAGAGATCAGGTGAACTTCATTTGACAATGTTTGTGGTGTGATGAAAAGGAACAAGAGTTAAGATACATATTTTTATAGTTCTTGAGACAGTAAAAGTTGACCTCGGTAATCTCTAGATAAAATGGTCACATCAGGATCCGATGCTCGCGGGTTCAAACCCAGATGAGGTTGACAGATCTCTCTTGAACGATATAAATCTGTAGCACAACTTCCTTTGGGAGGGAAGCAAAGCCGTTGGTTCCATGTCAATTGTGGCATGTAAAAGAACCCTGTAAGGTACCTGGAAATAACTTTCCTGGCAAAATTGGTTGGGTCTTACGTGATTGCTGACAGAAATTAAGCATGAAAGTCAACGGGGAACCCCCACACTCCCTGAAATCCCGTAGTACCAGTTGATCTGGGTAGCACTAACCAGCCGAAAGGCTGAGTGCATCCCAATTCCGGTTGTATATAAATCACATAAAACCAATCTTCGGGTTGTTGACTTAAGAAGAATAAAACAACAGAAGAATATTTTGAAAATTGAAAAATGACACCTGGACGTGGGAATTGAACCCGGGAACCTTTGGCTTAGTACGCCAATGCTCTAACCACTGAGCTATCCAGGAATCGTCCCGTGCTCAGGGTCGTTCTTCACTCATATTATAAGGCAGAGTCTGTGATGAACGTGCGGAAATCATCGGTTACAGATGTGTGATTTATTAAGATCATGAGCTATCAGATAACGCAGCAAGCAACAAATATAGTAGCTTTGGCTATTTGATTCTTAAATATAAGAATATATATATTTAGCTTAATCTTATAGTAATTTCGAAAGTTCTTGAAAATGTGACGTGAGCATTGCGAAACTCTTTTAAAAATTTATGTTCAAATGCAACTATACTCCTAAAAGAAATTCAAGAATTGTTGGGTTGTGATTGCTGTGTGTAGAAAATTAAACTAAACGTAAGGCTATATCATCTACTGAGGTAATATTCTATTTATTTGGGTCCAAAAGGTTTTTAAATCCAAAAATTGTAAAAGTGCAAATCTTTTTTCACGTTTTCTTCCATCGCACCTTGAGCAGGTGAAATTTCAACAGCATGGGAATTATTTAAGTAAGTACATTTTCTTCTTTTTTGGAGCGAGTTGGTTGTTGACGGGAAGTGAGGGATGGGAGTAGAAGAAAAATGTGAATGCTTTTTTTTGTTCATCAGAAAGCAAACTATTTGCAACTTTGGCAGAATTCAACAGCTCGTTGCTACCAGATTCGTTGGCCGCATGGTTTAAGGCATCACTCTTGGACTAAACTAGACTGCCGATGACTGGGAGATCTGGTTTTGAATATCAGTTGGGTGTACTGAGGGTAGTTTTCCTAAAATGGTTTAGCACTCTCCCTCCACGCACATGTGGATACAATTCTTTATTAATCCTTAACACATTAGCTTAACTAGTTCATAAGCATGTAACCCAAATGGGTAGTATGACACCAAAATAAATCACAGCTCGTTGTTCCTATGTTCTTGCTGTCTAGACTGGGTGGATAGCACTGGGGTGCGACTGCACATATCGCCCACCCTGAGGAAGTACGACGGGGGTGTTATTGAGCTGGGGCTGGAGTACACTGATAAGATGGCCATCCCTCCTCATCAGCCACAGTTCACCCTCACCGGATACTGCATCTCCGAGTGCACGGCCGTGGTGAGACGTACTTACATAATACTAGCTTAGGATAGTAACAACCTAGATATATCTCTGATTGCACGGCCGTGGTGAGACGTACTTACATAACACTAGCTTAGGATAGTAACAACCTAGATAGATCTCTGATTGCACGGCCGTGGAAAAAGCTGCAAGTATTTACATAATAAAGCTCAGGGCTAAAGACTAGAACCTAGAAACTTAAGACTAGATACTAGGGGCAAGAGACAAGACCATATACCGACCATAGTTCAAGCTGTTAATGGCCGTTCTTAAATTACGTAAGGATTAAGAAAAGTTCCCACCTCCACCCTCTTTCCCCACCGTAATGGATTGTAAGATTTTCCGTCACCCACCCCCTCTCTTCTTTCTATTCTCCCATTTTTTTACGATTTGGTATATTCGATTCATTTAATCAATTGATTACTTTTATACATAAGGACAGGGGACAAAGTGAGTGCAGCGTGAACGTCACGCTCGTGTACGAACTAGGGCCCCTCTCAGGCGAGCGCGCGTGAGCTGGTTCACGAGAGCAGATACCTTCAGATCACTAGAACTGCGATGAAGCTCACACGAGTTGTAGAAAACAAAGGCGCTGGTCACTCAGTGTTCTACAATGCTTGCACCAGAAGAGACTTTAATGATAACTTTTGCAGTTAAAACTAGAAGAAAAAATAAATAAATAGAAAACTGTGGGAGCACCCGATAATAAGTTCAGGGTTGGAGAGTGGCTGTTTCAATACACGTTTAATGAACAGAGAGAAGATGATGTTAAGTTTCTCAATTATCTTCACATGTGTGTTGATATGTCAAATTTCCAACAAGCCTGTATTTTTATTGTTTCGATTACTATAATCATTACAGCTGGTGTCCCACAATGCTGGCCGTAGTCGAATATCTTCAATAAATTGCTCTGTATCGGAGACGGCTACGTTTTTTCCCCATCATGTGCAACTCGAAACAAGGCTATTTCTGTACTACGCTTCAGCTCACGCGCTTTCGTGTGAAAGGTTACATATGATTCAATACCCTACTAGTGGTAGACAGAGCTGACAACTGGATCACTAGAGCCGACATCTCACTCGTGTGAAAGGTTCCATAAGTTTCAATGCTCTACCCCCTCGCTTCGGCTCTCCTGAGCCAGTTCATGCTCGCTCATCTGAAAGGGGCCTTAAAGGACCAGTACTAACACGGAAATGCACAGCGGACTGTAGGAAACAGGAATAGGTAGAGGAAGAGGCAACTCATCTTCACTTGACGTTTCCCAAGGGTGTGGACCTTGTCTTGATCAGTAAGTACACTTAAGAAGCATGTGGAAGCCCGGGGATGTTTCCATGCTTAAGTTCCCGGAACTCGATTTCACATGAACATTGCTACCGACTCATTACTTTAAAACTAACAATGGCGGTGCCGCAAACCCGCGCAGGCGACACTTAGCGGGAACTTTAAGCCCGCAAAATTATGACACACTACAGTAGTCCTACAATGTTCCATGTAAGTGCTTGTTTGTCTCCAAGGTTAAAGTCAGGTTAAGGAAGATAGGGAAGAACAGGAAACAGTCCAACTTCAGCAATATTGAAAAACTTCTATAACAGCAAGTGATTCGAAATGTTTATGATGCTTTAATAATCGCAGGAAAATTAGGTAAATGAAATATAAGTGCAATAATTTTATAATTAATATATTTGTTTTCTGGCAATTTTCTTTATAGATTGTGTTCTCTCCATAAACATTGTATGGGCATGTAATGAGGATGGAAAAAGGATGCCAAAGAAAATGATGGAAATGAAGTATGTAGAAAAAAGACCGGAAGGGTTGCCCAGAAATAGATGGGAGGAGCAGATAACACAAAGCATGCAAGTGATAGCAGAAGAATGGAAGCAATTAAAGGAGGAAGAATAGTGGAAGTATAGAGCAGGATGGAGGCCTTTTACTAAACTGACCCGGCAATATGCTAGCAACAGTAATTTATGATGATGATGATGATGATGATAAACATTGATAAAAAACTTACATAAGATGGATTATAACCCGCTCCCCCCCTTTCTCTTGTAAAATAATGTAAACAAATATTGAGCTACCCCAGTCCCCAAAACCATTACGTAATTTAAGGACGGCCCACCTAACACGTGTCGTGGTTTCAGGGTATTCCCCCGGAAGGTATCGTGATATTTGGCTCTCAGTTACACACCCATCTAACAGGGATACGAGTGTTCACGAGACACATCCGAGATGGACGCGAACTTCCTGAGTTGAACAGAGACAACCATTACAGCACTCATTTCCAGGAGATCCGTCTGCTCAAGAGAGAAGTGCGGGTACTTCCGGTAAGGGGTAGCGGACGTAATACCATAGAGAGTATGTATTCCCTTACTGTAGCTTGAGTTTCATAGGAATATCATCTGGAAGGCCTTTTTTTTCCTAAAAAAAACTTACTATAGTGAAATCTCCCTCAACGGACACCTTTTAATCGCAAATTCTTCTTTATAACGGACAATTTAAATTTCCTCGGCAAAATAACATTGGATCTTACGGCGAAACAACTTCCCAATAACGGACTTTCTTAATAATGGACGCGGAAACTGCTAGAGATACATATTTATATATACAAATCTCTAAATAGCGGACAAAAATTGAAAACACCAGTTCATATACACTATTTGACTGTAAGAATGTCAGGAATGCGATTGTCTCACGCTAAGTGTGAGCAGTCCTGTCTTCCCCCTCTAGGGAAAGTTTCTAAAATAGCCTACGTAGTAGTGACGTGGGAGCTGAGTTGTATCCAATATGAATGGTCTCCATTCATACATTTCTTAAACAAGCACTACAAATAAAAAGTTTGATTTGTATCCATTTTCATTATATCCACAAAATCCTGAATTGTATCCATTCTGAATGGTCTCCATTCAGACATTTTCTTAAACAAGCACCACAAATAAAAATTCTGATTTGTATCCACTAGAATTATTTGAATAATATCCACAAAATCCTGAATTGTAACCATTCTGATTTATATTCATTTAATAGCGGTGCCCCACGTCTAATAGATGGCAGCAGCAGATACTTCACTTAACTCAATAATGTTTACTAGAGAGCGACACTATCAGTATGATAATATAAAAAATATATAATTTTTTATTTATTGGTTTTTCTTTCAAAAGAATAATAAAAGGGTAGGACCTACTTAAAAATATATATATAAATGAGTAATTTTAACAATAATTATGATTTAGTTTAAAATTGGTATATGGGGAAGTATTTACTAAAATAAATTAATCTACAAAGTGTATGTCAGCCTTTTAAATTTTTGCTCATTCTTGTTCTATTTCCAGATAAACTGTCAAGCCCTATTGGTTATAAATTACAGCCGGGAAGTAAAATGACCTTTCTCATTCACAGTTTTATAATACTTTAACATAGCTATAATAATTTACCAAGATTTCACTGTTTAGTAATTTGATTAAAAAAATAGTAATGATATGAATGAAAACGTAAAAAAATAGCTAAGAGACATTGCTTTTCAAATTTTTTTAAATTTCCTTTTTACTACACTGTTAAAATCTCAAAACTGTTTGGTCATCATTATGGATATTAATTAAATTTTATCGTAGATTTTATTTGAAATATAATAAGTAAAGTCTTATCAGTGTGTTAATACCTTTAATATGATATACGAATAAGAATGTTATCACTCATGTCAGTTGACAAAACCTGGTAATAAGATTAACCTTAGGTTAAATGGGTGTAACGTGGTTTGCATCTAGTGTAAACCTGTCGATAGTGCAAACCTAAAACATTGTTATGGACTGTAACTTGACCATAAATGTAATATGTACTTACAATTTTTCTTGTTAGATGAGTAGCAACGTACCACTAATGATTGCATTAAAATTGGTCGTTAGTGCCGCACTGGAAGAAGGTGCACTGGGCCAGGTTGAAGTCATTTTGGACCTGCAAACCGATTTTGACTTATAACTCCCACGAAAATGTAACTTCAACGAGCTATTTGTGTTCATTGATCAGCACTAACGTATCACTAACGATTGCATTAGATTTTGTCGTTAGTGCTGCACCGTAAGATGGTGGGCGGGGCTAGGTTGACGCCAATTTCGCCCCAACCACTGATTTTGGCTTATAACTTCCACAAAAATTTAGCACTAATGAAATTTTTATGTTCAATGACCAGCACTAACGTAGCACTAACGAAATTTTGTTATTTACTGAGCAGCACTAACGATTGCATTAGGTCCGGTCATTAGTGCTTTTATGGGTGGGGCCAAGTTTATGCACCTCAGTTGTAGAGCATTGGTGTGCAAAGTAAAAGATTCGGGTTTCGATTCACGTGTCCAAAATGTCTTAATTGAATAAAAATATGTTTTTCTAGAAAATAATCACTAATTAGTTGTAGGGCATGCTGGGAATGATGAAAATAAGTATGCGGAGACTGACCGTGTACGATCTTGTAAATATTGATGCATACCGTCAGTCAGACTATCAGTCCTAAGACTGACATCCGTAGATTACCCTTAAATTAATTTATTTTACTAAATGCTTCCCCATATACCAATTTTGAAATAAATCATAATTATTTTTAAAAATCACTCATTGTAAAGTAGCTTTCTACCATTCTTTTAAAAGAAAAACCACAAACCAATTAGTAAGAATTTATCTTTTTTTTTATATTAACATTGTGATAGTACTGCGCTCTAGTAAACATTTATTGAGTTAAGTGAAGTCTCTGCTGCTGCCATCTATTAGACGTGGGGCACCGCAACTAAATGAATACAAATCAGAATGGTTATAATTCAAGATTTTGTGGATATGATTCAAATAATTCTAGTGGATACAAATCAGACTTTTTATTTGTGGAGCATGTTTAAGAAAATGTCTGAATGGAGACCATTCATAATGGATACAAAGAAAATGTCTGAGTGGAGACCATTCAGAATGGATACAATTCAAGATTTTGTGGAAATAATGCAATTAATTTTAGTGGATACAAATAAGTATTTTTGTTAAAGTCTTTAATTGAAAACTGTCTGAATGGAGAATATTAAAAATGATACAATTCACGATTTAATGGATATTATGAAAATGGATACAAATCAGAATTTTTATTTGTGGAGCATGTTTAAGAAATGTCTGAATGGAGACCATTCAAAATGGGTACAATTCAATCCATCTCGTAGTGATTACGGTACTTAAAGTTCTTGCCCCCTCTCCTACCGAGCCATCATTTTAGTCTGTGCTCATGCACACATAATACGCCTACACTACAGGAGGCCTAGGGATAAGATGTTGGACTTCTTTGCTTGGGGTCCGGGGTTCAATCCTCGGTCCCGGCACATATTTTTCTGATTGCCAAACCCTTCCTTCACCTCTGACAAGACTTGTATTGATCACAACTTGTGAATGTGTGGAATGCCAGGCCTCCACCGTGGTTCGGATCCCACGTTAAGCTGTAGGTCCTCCATTTCGTCTCATACTCACCCTACCATTACATATTAGCGTAAGTGCGTACAACCCGAAAGGGAAGTAAGACGCGATGCTGATAATAATAATACAGAAGATCAACTATTCACATACTATTTGATTTGTCTATTTTTATTTATGCCTTATGCAATCTGTACATTAAGGTACATACAATATATATCCACTTGTCATAATTATCCTGCATAAAATGCTCCACAATTCAGTAAATAGATTGTTGTAGTTAATATTCACAGTATTAGTATAGATTCAAGCACCAAGATTTAAAAATCATTTTCCAAATAACGGACATTTCTTAATAACGGACACTTTTTTGATCCTGGATGATGACCGTCCGCTACTAATAGATTTCATTATAGTAGGGTTCTGGTTATAAAAAAAAAGACCTTTCAGAAAGCTTTTCGTAATAAAATCGAGCTATTTTTCTTCCCTGCTAGCAATATTTCCAATATCTATAAAGTAATGTGGTAATAAAGCGGTGGATAAGATGTTCTTTTCACCCTTAAGTAAAATTTACCTGAATAGTAGGGCACATGTACTACTAAGATGTCAGTCTCTTCTCGTCAGTTTTGCCTGTGATAGGAAGGTCAGGGCTCAAATACCATCTAAATGACC
Organism: Timema bartmani; assembly: GCA_902151455.1. Lineage (NCBI taxonomy): Eukaryota > Metazoa > Arthropoda > Insecta > Phasmatodea > Timematidae > Timema > Timema bartmani. The sequence goes on along the minus strand of CABFWB010005850.1, from coordinate 18,116 downwards.
TTAGGGTTTTTCATTATTGCTTTTCCATCCTCTCTTTATGTAAATACGATTGCAATTTTCTCTAAATTATATCTTCTATCATTCCTACTCCATTTATATATATA
>CABFWB010005850.1:0-17912 GCA_902151455.1 Timema bartmani | reverse complement strand
ATGTAAATGTAATGTAAATGTAATGTAAAAAAACTCTCTCTCTCTCTATATATATATATAGAGAGAGAGAGAGTTTTTTTACATTACATTTACATTACATTTACATATACATATATATATATATATATAGAGAGAGAGAGAGAGAGAAAGAGAAAGAGAGAGAGTACATTAAGAAGCGGTAAATGTAAAAAAACTCACAACTAAAACTGGGATATGTTACGATATCAAAATAGGATTCGACTACTTGATTTGAGTAATGACTGAGGGTAATAAGGGCAGGGAGCTTTTGGAAGAGAGGTATTTGCTATTGTTTTTAATGAATCATTGATAGTTATGTTACACCAATTAATACTTACAAATAATCACTTTCAATAAATCACGGGGCTTTGATAGTGGGGACACGCCCCCCCTAATAATCTGCTCAAATGGGACACCATCAGAACCGTAAAATAATTTAGCACCGCGTCTTACTACCCGTTCGGGTTATATGCTAATGAGTTAGGAATTAGGAAGGTTGAATTTAGAGGATTTGAACCGGCAATTGCGTGGAGAGAGAGAGTGGAAAAACTATTTAGGGAAAACCACCCCCAGTTCACCCAGCCGAAATTCGAACCTCAATCTCCCTGTCATCGGCAGTCTAGCTCAATACGAAACTAGCGCATTAGCTAACTGTGCGATCGAGGCGGGTGAACAGTAAAAGAAATAGGGAAATTTTTCATTCAGAAAATTAAAAATCCACGTTTGTATCAATGCGTACATTACTTATAGAACTAATTCCATTATCATGTTTTTCGTGTTATTTATTTGTAACAAAATAATTTTGATTTTCTAATTAAAGCTGAAAATGGTTTCAGCCTACATGTAACCAGGTTTTATTCATTTTATAAAATTTACTCTTTATGAATACTCCCCTACCTTGTTGAAGGGTACGTTGAGTTTTAGAAGCAATACACCCACATTTGCGGGTGAAAGAGTGACTAATCCATGAAAAATACACAACTCAATGTACCCAGCTGGGAATCGAACTTTGAACTGCCCGTCATTGGAAAACCATAAAATACGAGAATGACACATTCATCCACGTGCCCGCTTGTGCGGGTAGGTAAAAGTTGAGGTACGGCCCAATTTTCATATAAAGAACCATATATGATAACTAGAAAAGTTACTAAATCTAATTTTACGTATTTATACGTCAAGTCATGTGATCTACAGCTGTCACTTTTGGTCAACACCTGTCGAATTGTAATTTTTTTTATCATAGCTATCAGCAAAATATACGTGTTTTTTTTTCCAAAAGGATCTTCCTAACAAAAGTCTATTATAATATTATAATTGACGTTTGCTCTGATGCTATGATGGCTTGTTTGGCTAACAGGGCGATGCACTGATCACCACCTGCTGGTATCAAACCACAGGGAGGACAAACATCACCATGGGAGGCTATGCCATCAGCGACGAGATGTGCGTCAACTACGTCCATTACTACCCCAAGGTCGATCTGGAAGTCTGTAAAAGTTCCATCAGCAACAACGCACTTGATACTTACTTCCGGTTTCTTCGCGAGTGAGTACGTTGGTTTAATAGGATCGTGTGTGTGTGTGTTTTCCGTGATTACAAACACGATGGTCTTAGTTCCTTCACAAAATTACAAATTGAGAATGAATAATTTACTCCGCGATTCCAACGTCCTGCTAGTAGTGCTGAAAGACCCAATTCAATAATGAAATCAAGTTTTGAAGTAGAAATCTTGGGAGATTGTAAAATTAGTTCTTGGGGCCAGTTTCATTGTCAGACTTTGTACGCCTCAAGAGCGGCTCTAGACTAAATACAGGACGATGCCTACCTAGACTAGAATGGAATGGGCCAGTTTCATTGTCAGACTTTGTACGCCTCAAGAGTGGCTCTAGACTAAATACAGGACGATGCCTACCTAGACTAGAATGGAATGGGCCAGTTTCATTGTCAGACTTTGTACACCTCAAGAGCGGCTCTATACTAAATACAGGACGATGCCTATCTAGACTAGAATGGAATGGGCCAGTTTCATTGTCAGACTTTGTTCGCCTCAATAGCGGTTCTATACTAAATACAGCACGATGCCTACCTAGACTAGAATGGAATGGGACAGTTTAATATGTGAAACATCCCATTGTATTCTAATTTAGGTAGGTGTCGTCCTGTGTCTTTGTATAACTGCGTCTTTCGCACAGCCGACTAAGAGTTACGCAATGCTATCACACATGATAGTTCTTAATACACTTCAGGGAACACACACACGCAAATAATGGGTGCTTTACTACTTCCCGAATAATAATGCACACCAGATTGAGGGTTAACAACCAGAAGATTGGCGAAAGCTACATAATAAGAACCTTCATGGTTTGTATACATACCCAAACATATTAAAGGTAATCAAAGAACGTTGACTGAGTAGGGTAGACATGTGGTCCGCATGGGTGATGACAGACGTGAACATTTGAGTGTTAGAAGGTAAACCCTGAAGACCAAGATATCGATGAGAGGATAGTTTGAATAGACCATGAATATTTGAGTTAATTAGGGGCAAAGAGTGAACTAGTTTGTTAGTTAGTTTGATAGGTTCACGACTATATAGTCGTCCAAAAGTTGCGGGTTACTTGAGAGAAAGCACTTAAGCTTTCCACTATTTATCGGTTGTCACTTTCTGATCTACCGGTGTTTATTTGAGATGTCTGTTGAGCAGGTGGGAGGACCAACATACCAGCAGCAGCCAAGGTATCTCCTCCAACTACCAGGCCGTGGACTGGACCCCCATGAGGAGTCACGTGTTGGAACAGATGTACCAGCAGTTCCCTCTCTCCATGCAGTGCAACCAGTCGTCAGGGGAGAGGTTCCCTGGTTATTGGGAGGATATGATCTCTTCTCACGTCCTATTCCCGCTGCCGCCTCAGGCGAGACAGTGCTCCACTGAGGAAACTGTGTAGACAGGCACTTACCGTCACCCTTATATAGACAATATACTGTCCCTTTGTTAGGGGTGGTTTCGTAACTCAAACACTGTACTGACATGCTATCTAAGGCATTTCCGTCACTTGCACACTGCACTGACATAATAGCTAGGGCATTCCCGTCACTTGCACACTGTACTTACACGCTAATAGAGGTATTCCTGTCACTACTGGCACACTGTACTGACACGCTAGTAGGAGCATTCCCGTCACTTGCACACTGTACTGACACGCTAGTAGAGGTATTCCCGTCACTTGCACACTGTACTGACACGCTAGTAGAGGTATTCCCGTCACTTGCACACTGTACTGACACGCTAGTAGAGGTATTCCCGTCACTTGCACACTGTACTGGCACGCTAGTAGAGGTATTCCCGTCACTTTCAAACTGTACTGGCACGCTAGTAGAGGCATTCCCGTCACTTGCACACTGTACTGACATGCTAGCTAGGGCATTCCCGTCACTTGCACACTGTACTTACACGCTAATAGAGGTATTCCTTGTCACTTGCACACTGTACTTACACGCTAATAGAGGTATTCCTGTCACTTGCACACTGTACTGACACGCTAGTAGAGGTATTCCAGTCACTTACAGACTGTACTGACACTCTATTTTAATGCATAATCACGGTCTCTAATTATGTTTGTATTTTCTTTGGGCATCAAATCAGATTGTTAACAAAAATACATGCTGATGGAATGTTTTAACACCTATTAAAACCAGCTTTTAGTGGTCTATTATTGGTAGCCATAGACCAACCTATAGCTTTAATCCAATACGTAGTATATACCAAATGGCATTCCTCTTTGTCCTTCCTCTAGATATCCTACCAAACCTTCAAACTTGTTCAGACAGTGAACATATAGAAGGCCTAATACTTACTGTAACCCCATTTTTTTAATAAGCAAAAAGAAACGCTGGGAGCGTACAAAATAGATAATTGAAATACATAGCAAAGCATAGTTTAATGTAAGGACTCATGAACGGAATCTAATAAATGGGCATACGACACCAGAGAATGGCTAAGCATACTGAGCTACCAAAGGACGTTAGGACTAACCATTAAGATGGGTGTGTAGGAGACGCGAGAAAAGGTAAATGTTTCTGCAGTTTTTTAATTAAAACTTTCTTGGTTGAAATAAATCAAATATTGATTAATTACAAATATATAGCTTAATTTTCTTTATATGGTGACTTAAACAGTTCTTGGATATCTGTCAAGGGTGTCCTGTAATTTAATGACAACCTTTCCTCTGAATACTTGGAGATTTCAAAGCTATCTTGCGAAGCGGGTTGCATCTTAACTTGCTGCACTTAAGCAGTATAAGCACTATCACACTTAGACGCCAATATACAAAATAAAAAGAGAGGAAAGAAAATTAGAAGTTCACCCTGAGGGGGCTCTTGTATATGTGATAATAACCTTTCCCCTCTTCCTCTGACAAGTTTACACACTCACCATACAATTTGCGCCTTGAAAACATTGATTTGCTTTTTAATTTTACGTTTTTCTTGTTTTCTATTCTAGATAGACGTATGTTACCACATACTTTTTTAATTTACATCCTGGCAGGAAGATTTCTACAGGCTATTTTCGTGACCAAGACAAATAACCTGAGCTGTAGAGGATGTATAAAAAAAAATACGTTTACAAAAAACTACCTAAGGATAAAAATAATAATTTTGTGACAATATAGGACTATTTTTAGAACTATTTAAGAATTTATGGCTTTTGTTTTAACGTTATATCTTTGAAACTCACTGAGTAAAACGTAAATTCATTAATATGGGAAATTCTATCTTGATCTGCCGTGTCGTCACAGGTAAGCAATGCCCTTAAGTATCACGGTATTTGAACAGTACCTTTTATTTTAGTTTAAAATTCTTTTTAGAAAAATTACATAATATTCATTGCCCATGATGAATATTTAATAACTATTGAAATTTTACTATGTATAAAACTAAACAAAACATTTCTATTGAAGAAATATGTCTTTTAGGGCTGGTCTTATGACTACCGCATAGATATTGCAATCGGGAGGCTAAAGTTATCTACCAGATAAAGGTTATCAGACACTTTAATATTGTACGCGTATTATGAACATAATTTATCTGCTGGATAGCTATCTGTAGGATAAATATATTTTCATACGGAAAACGCAAGGTTGGTACTGTTTTTACTAGTGCGCTCATGCGTATAAGCCCTGCTGATACCGCTACAACCTAGCGAGTGGTGACAATGCTCAACACTAATAGTTAAATAATGGCGGCTAAATAAGTGCGAGGAAACAGATGGCGTCACGTTGGCACAGAAGCTAAGTTGTCTTGCAAGTACTAATTCCGGTGTCTGCCAAAATGTGGGCAATAGTTGGGTACAACGTTAACAAAATTTCATTTATTGTACTCACATTTTAATAATTAGTTCTTATATAAATATAACTCTACAAATATCTTGTCAGTTTATATAAAAGTGTGAATTAAATGTTCTAAACTTTATATAGTTAGAGCCCGGGCCTGTGCTTACTAAACACGTAAACCAAGATTTTAACCTAAAAAAGATTCTGATTGGCGAAATCTCATTAAAAATAACGCGTCATTATGGAAACAACCATTTTAACTTCCAGATAAAAATGTGATGAATAAATACATTTTATCTGGCAGATAAATGCTATCTGGCAGCCATAAGACGCACATTTAACTTATCTACCAGATATAAATATCTATCTACCAGATTAATATTTATCCAAGATTAATATTTATCCGGCCCTTAGTTTGACTAAAACAGTTTTTTGCTATAAAATCTGCAAAAATACTGATCTTACACCACGTTTACTTAATCCATGACTCCTTATAGTTATACAATATTTGAGTATAAAATTAACTAGGGCATCTATTAAGGTTAAAATAATATATTTTTATAGGCCTCCAGTTAATTTGATTCAACATTTCCCTAGACCTCACACCCATGACAAAAATTGTGCCGACGATATACTATGCTGATGAGTATCGCCGCTTCTCCTATTAGATAGAAGAAGTGACGAGTACAGTAACAAAGATAAACAAAAAAGGATATAGTGTGAGTTGTAATATTGTGAATGTATAAATACCCAATGGATAGGTTGTACAAGACATAAGAGTGATATACGAGTTTAACGAATCAGTTTATCATAGCGAAAACAAGACGGAAAATATTACAAGTTGTAAGACGTGATGATATACAAAACATTCCATCGATTGTTGGGAATTGTTAGAGTAACCTAAGACTGTTGTCACAAACGGGAGCGTTAGGTGTGGAGCACCTTAACTCGACTTGAAACCAAGATAAGTATGGTTGTGTCTTAATTAGAAAAAGGTGCTGTTGATCGTTTAAAAAAAAATACACATTTTAAAACGAAGGTGCGTCTGCCTGAATACAACGGCAATTTAAATAGGATGGCACTATAGATTTGAGGTTAAGTGACAATACATAACACTAATCTAGTCTTACGGCTACTAGACTCTAATCTGATAAGCAGAGAAAAGAACAATAGCTAAACCATACCTAAATCTAGAATGTTCTAGTTTAAGGAGTTACAACGTAGGCAGTTAAACGGGCTAGCTAGTATGAATTAACTCCATAGTGAATTACGAGATGCAAAGGTTAAGTTCATAGAACTGGAACTGTTAGTTAACAAATAGTTAAAGGCGAGCTACCAGGAATCTTGGCTGTAAATATACTATGGCCAGTCTATTCCTCATTAGTACTGCCAGGTTATTCAATAGTATATTTAAATTTCAACATAAGTCTGGAGACAGACCATGACAAACGTTAACAGTTAAACATTAGCTAATTCAAGCGGCACCTAGAGGGGGCCGGACATTAAGCAATACGACGTGGGCTACAGTAGCCCCACGGCTTCTTTGGTGCTGAATGACAGTTCACAGCTGACTTCTGACAGTCAACATTTAGGTATATACCTAAATTTTGACTGTCAGAAGTGACAGCTGCTAAACACCTGTTTTTTTGCAGATCATATGGTTCGGCGTAGGGATACATAATTTAGTCTGGTAGCTTTTCAAAGCTGTCAGTCAGCACCAAAGAAGCCATGGGGCTACTGTACTACTCTGGACTAGTAGAATACCCACGAGTTGAGCATCGTAAAAAGGTACAATATATAGATTAGAGACTGGTATCAGTCAGACTCAACTAGGTCATGGAACAAAGTTATAGATTACCTGCTCTCCCCTTTTTCCTGATATAAAAGGTAAGACCATCTGGAACATGGCCACACATTATAGGGCGTCGGGTAATTGCCCAAATATTTAAGACTATGTCATATGAACCTAACAAAATAGTTCAGAAAATCTGACATTCAAAACTATGTCTTATGGACATAGAAAAACAGTTTACGAAGACCCTATCAAAAATACTAGATATTAAATCAAATAGTCATTATCTGCGGTGAGGAGGCAAGACCGACGCGTCAAACATCGTGACCACAACTTGTACGTCAACTACTGCTTGAAATCCTCTCGGATGCTCCTTTGATGAGTCGTTAGAATAGAGTACAGTTATAATGCGAGGGTCGATGGTTTACAAGAGGCACTGACGCATTAAGAAAGGAAAAAATACAGGGGGGCGGGGGGGGAACTTTCCAGAACAATCTGAGACACTCTAGGGGAGCTTGGTTCGGCCGTCACCCACTGCGTCACGGCCGTAAGGCTGGACAGCGAAAGAAAAACATCGATGTTGCAATCGATACTTTAACATCGATGGGGGGAAACATCGATGTTTTATAACAAAAATATTGATAATTTTTAATAGCTTTTTTTTATCAATAAAACAGGTGTTTTTAAGTGTTTTTTTAACTAAATTAAGTAACTGTATTTGAAGAGTATTTACATTCAATAAATCAAAAACTTCAATTCAAATTCAAACAAATTATGTTCATAAAATATTGCATACATACCAAATTTAAAAAAAATACTATTTAGAAAATAGCCAGTAGGCTACTTGATATTGTTCGTTAAATAATATTATAACAACCACAATCTCCGCTGTCCACTGTTTGTAAAAACACTCATTTCGATACCACCTTTATTTCTAAACGGTTTCTTGTCTTTGTCAAAGTTGTTCACCCATCAGCAGTTATTGGAAGGAGTGAATATCGGACATCGATGTTTTCAAAGCGACATTTAAAGTTCGAGGCACACGCCATCGACTTTTTTAGGTAGATAATTTTTATCCGTCGATATTTTGTACCAATATCTAAGGTGTGGTAATAATACATGTGTTTTTTTTTGTCGGTACTACGGGTGTCAGCTCTAACCTTTAACCACCCCACTATAATCCCCTGCCACCCCTCTCATCCGCCGCTTAGATAAGATCTTCAATCACAGTTTAATTGATTTAAAAAACAAAATATCGTATTTTATTTGTTCTCTAAAATCGATGTTTTACAAGCAATTTTTCTCATTGATTGATGTCATCATTTCGGTAGGGACATAGATTTTTTTTTCTCCCCCATGATATCATCCCTACCAACAGATAGGCCATAAAGAATCCTCGTTTCGAAATATATACTGTAGATTATAATTATGTTTGTTGGTCGATGATTTTAAACAATCAATGTTCTTTAGCAACATCCAAAGCAAATACGTCATCGATCAGCAAACATCGATTTTCGAACCACCAACATTGATGGTTGAAAATCATCGCCCAATAAACATCGATGTTTAAAAAAATCGAACATCGAACCTTCAACATATATATTTTTAAAACATCGATGTTCGATGTCCATCCCTACTCACGGCGTCACATACAATTAAAACTTGATAGGTGTTTAACACCTTATCAGTTAAATCTGGATGAATTAATTGATAGAATGCAAAATGATTTTATTTAAACTAAAAAGTCAAGAGTTATTTAATTTAATTAATTTAAATTTAATTAATTTAAGTCAATTACAAAATAGTTTTGTATTAACCAAATATAAACAATATTTATTTTAAAAACTTTGATAGGATTTTTACAGGTACAATGTGTTCTATTTATCTAGATTTATATATACATTTACAGGTTTACAGATTACAGGTTACTTTGATAGTTAAAATTCTTAACAAGAATTATATTAAAAGTTGAAGAAGTGATTAATTCATAGTTTGACAAGAAAAACGTTGATGATTTCATAGCTAAAAAGCTTTACCAACAGATATTTTAGCTTGATAGTTATAGAATTTAAACACGAAACATATTAAAAGTCAACCTGTAAATTCATATATAAATCTAAGTAAGTAAATATAACACATTGTGCCTGTAAAAATCTTATCAAAGTTTTTTCATTAATATTGTTTATATTTGGTTCATACAAAACTATTTTGTAATTGACTTGATATTTCTAAATTAAATAATTCTTGACTTTTTAGTTTAAATAAAATCATTTTGCACTCTATCAATTGATTTATATAGCTTTCTTTAACTGACTAATTGGTGTTATACCTATCAAGTTTTAATTGTATTGAAGTGTGTTCCTTATATTAATAACTTATCTCACATGTTACGGAATCGACCCCGTAAAACATGTTGTTCCTTTTCTCCAGACAAAGGGGTTGGGAACGCGAAAAATACCGTTTTGTCACCCCACTCTAAATTGAATGTTCTATTTTTAATAATATACTACCCCCTTTGGTAACCGCGTGGTCCAACGCGCTAATCTTAAAGTAAACTAGACTCCCGATGACGGGGAGATAAAGGTTCGAATCTCGGTCGGGTGTACTGAGGGTGGTTTTTCAAAAAATGATTTTACACTCTTCCTCCACGCAAATACGGGTACACTTCCTCTATATAGAACATTCCATTCCTAAAACCTATAACTAAACTAGTTCATAAGCATATAAACCGAACGGGTAGTAAATCGCGCAGCTAAAAAAAATTTTTTAGGATATAAAACATAAGTGTATTTTGCAATGTTTTTAACAATAGCTTTGCTTTAGGTGACACTGTACGAGTAAAAGATTAATAACTATTGAGACTTAAAATTTTAATATTAATTTAATTCAGTCTTAAAATGTAAAAGGTTTTTACAAATTTATTGTAATTACCTTTAGTCAAGAGCTTAATAAATCTCCACCAAATACCTTCTGGAAGCAGCCTCTTATTTACTAATCTTCCGAGGCAGACGCCAGTGAAATTGTCTTTTTTTTGTGTGTAATAGATTGCAACTCTGCGAATGTACCAAACGGAGGGACGTGAATCACTAAAATAAAAGCTCGATGAGCTCATATTTTCGAGCTATCGAAAGTTGTGTTTGTTGGTTGCAATAATGTCTGAAAGAGAGCAGCAGCATGCTTCATACATGCGACCTATCGTCAGTATTAAGAACTATTAGTAAAGATGTAGTAGAATATCAATCGATCGCCAGATGGCGTGCGCATTCGGGTCGCTAAACGCGCATTTTAGAATATGTGTTTACAAATTAAAATGGAAAACTTTATCATTCAATGCACCTGCCTTTTAGAATAGATATTGTTTTTACCAATTCAAACGGAAAACTTTACACAGTAAGATTCTTTTTGGAAAAGAGGCATAGAAAATGCAAATTTATATATTTACGGTACCTAGACTAAACATTGATGACATATTAATATTAGTTCAATTTCTATTAATATCTATCTATTTATCTATATAATATCTATTAATATTATCCATAAAAAATAATAGAGACCCACGTCAGTGGTAGCATGATCTAGGTCGTCACTCTCACAATAGACAAGACTGCTGATGATAGGGAGATCGTGGTTCGATCCTGGTTGGATTACTGAGGGTGGTTTTCTTTCAATCGTTTCCCACTCTCTTTCTGCACGCAAATCTGGATACAATTCATGCCAAATCAAACTTACTCATCTCTAACCCATTAGCGTAATGAGTACATAGGTCTAAGGGTATAACCCGAACGGGATATTTATTTTTAGCACCGCGTCTTACTACCCGTTGAACGGGTAGTAATACATGGTGCTAAAAACAAATAATAGTAAAATAAAAATGGAAGCTTCAAATTAAATGACTTGATGTATGGATATAGTTAAAACATTTTAGTAAATTTGTAACTATCAGTTATTGTTATTTCTACCAGATTATTATACATACGCCAATTTCCTGCTAAACTGTGTCTACTGAGTACCTAAACAATTTTGATCAGCTATAGAATACATTAATTTTGATAATTCTTAATGGGCCTACATTTTTCCTATCTCAGACGGTATACTAAAAGTGGTGTCTAAAATTAGGAATAAAATACTATTTTGGGTTTATTTAAGAATAAACATTTAACTGAAAAATCTACAACCCTAGTTAAAATATACTTTTTTTTTGCAGTCAAAATTGATAACATTAAATTATTTTATTTTTGCACTGAGTGGTTGATACTCGTTCGGGTTGTACGCTTATATGTTATTACGATAGTGGTTTAGTGGTTATAGAGGTTAGGAAGGTTATATTAATAGGAAGTGTACCCGCATTTGCGTGGAGAGAGAGAGAGAGTGAAAATATATATTTGAAAAACCACCACCCTTAGTACACCCAACCTAGATTCGAACCTCGATCTCCCCGTCACCGACAGCCTAGTCTATTGCGAGAGTAGCACGTTAGACCATGCGGCCACCGAAGTGGGTTTTATTATTTTTATTTTAAAGTTATTAATAATATCTATCAAAAGTGACTGCTACAGTTAACACGACTTTACATGTAAAATACTTGAAAGCAGATCTAGTAACTTTCCTAGCTACTTCGTGTGAATTGGATTGTAGCTACAACTATCTCAGTTGACACGTCTTTACTTCTGATGCCAAATTATAAAAAAACATTTCAAGCAGGATTAAAACTAGCGTGAGTTTTATTAATTTATAGAAGAGCATATAAGAAACTAGTCAAACATATTTAAAAAATATTTATCCGATTTAAATAAAAGTTGCTATACATAAATCCTTATCTTAACATAGTCAAATACATACTTACTTAATGTGGCCTATTTTACTAATGTCACTGGTACTAACACTATAAAAACTTTTTAAATCTATTACTCTAATAGAAATATTATGATATACGAATTAAAATGTCAAATTTCTTAGCTATTTTTATATTTATTTTTATTTAATATCATCGTGTCTTACTACCTGCTCAGGTTGTACGCATATATGATAAGTACATTAATGGGGTAGGTATGAGGAAGGAAGCATTTCTTGTGGTAGTTCACCCTCATTTGCGTGGAAGGCGAGTGGAAAACCATTAGGAAAAAATCGCACTCAATACACCCAACCGGGATTTGAACATCGATATCCCCGTAATCAAGCAGGCCAGTTTAACACGAGAGTGTTAGACCATTCGGACACTGAAACGGATATTTCTTAGCTAGAGGCTACAAAAAAAAAAGTGTAATAAATTACTTTGAAAGTATGTCTGAAGGAGGCTTGTTAGCAGAAAAATAAACAAATTGATTTACAACAAACTTGAAGCCCGAATAATAGGCTACTCTTTGGGGTGGTTTTTTTTTTTCGTTTACTTATTTACTTTGTCCTTGCAGTACTTAGAATTCAGACTATAAAGACCAGTTTTTCCGGAAAATGTATTTTTATCATGATTGGTAATTAAAACGTAGCATTAATCATTGACCCACTATATTAAAAAAAATATTGAAATTTGATTAGTATAAATTAATATATCAAAAATGCAAGGTGTAATCGACGAATAGTTGTTACTTGTTATGAGGTGGGTCGAAAAATATTTAAACTGACGGATCTTTTGAACAAACTATTTTTATAAAATTTTATTACATGTAGTACTATTACCTATATACTTATTTACGTTACTATGGTCAATAGTAGTCTACATCTTTCGAAAAGCTACAATTTATAATCTGTTTCCTCTAAGATATTATAAATTGACTCTATATAAATAAACTCATCATATAATACATCGTGACAAGTCATAACCTAATAAAGCTTAACTCATCCTAACTTAACTTAGTCCAACACATCCATAATATAGTCCGAATCACTACATTTATCTTTTATGTACCTAAACTTAAACTAGCATAGTTTTCACTTACTTACTCTATGACATTAGGAACTTGAAAGTTAATTGCCGCACTTACTAAAGTACGCTACCTATCCCTATCTTGAGCTGGTTCTATTCAGTCCCCCTCATTACATCCTATCTCCTATCTTGAGCTAGTTATATCCAGTCCCCCTCATTACATCCTATCCCTATCTTGAGCTAGTTATATCCAGTCCCCCTCATTACATCCTATCACTATCTTGAGCTAGTTATATCCAGTCCCCTTCATTACATCCTATCCCTATATTGAGCTAGTTATATCCAATCTGCCTCATTACTTCCTATTCCTTTCTCGAGCTAGTTCTATTCAGTTCCCCTCATTACACCCTATCCCTATATTGATCTAGTTCTATTCAGTCCCCCTCATTACACCCTATCCCTATATTGATCTAGTTCTATCCAGTCCCCCTCATTACACCCTATCCCTATATTGAGCTAGTTATATCCAGTCTGCCTCACTACTTCCTATTCCTTTCTCGAGCTAGTTCTATTCAGTCCCCCTCATTACACCCTATCCCTATCTTGAGCTAGTTATATCCAGTCCCCCTCATTACATCCTATCCCTATCTAGAACTAATGACACCCAACCTTAACAGAGGCAGACGGACTAAACGCTTAGCACGTCTAGTTTGTTTTTACGGTGATGGGGAGGTTGGAGTTTGAACCCCAGCTGGATGTATTGAGGGTATGTTTTTCTAAATGGTTTCTTCCTCCACAAAAATGCGGGTAAATTTCCTCTAAATTATATCTTCTCCTAAACATTAATGTAATTAAATAGGTATAGGCCTAACGGGTATTAAGACTCGGTAAACATCAAAGTATTCGAGTGGCAAATTTTATCAATATCAATTGACGTAAGCCTTTATTAAAGTGGGCAAAAGTTCTTCTTTCTTTATTGATATTTTGACACATTTGTTAGTGGCACGCCAAATTTTGATTGATTTTATGAATCAAAACACTTGTGTGTTCGTTAATATTATTTGTCTCTGCCTAGGAGTCTTGAGCTCATACGTCATACCAATAAAAATATAACCCACCCCCCCTTTCACAAATAACATTAGCAGCGAAATAATGGCCACCATTATTTTGAGCTGTGATAGAAATCCCCCTCCTTCCATACAGTCGAGTGTGTGTAAAAGACAAGAAGAGTGTCTCCAGGAACCGAGTTGAATGCTGGGACTTTTATTCGGCGGACCCAGCCCATGAAAGTCAATAAGGGGGACGTTTTCTTTGTACGACCTCACGAGTGAGATTGTATTATTTTTTTTCCCTACCTCCTCTTCCCCCTTTTAACCGTGGACAAATAGCTTTGAAAGACGACAATGGGGCGGGGGGGATTGTTTTGGTGATTTATCGCACTGATTCTTCCTGTGCGTTTGCTTCTGGTTGCGGTTTTATGATCGCGAAGGAGACGTTTTATTACCGGCCGACAAGTTAAGCGCAGAAACCTGAACACTTTCACAAGATATACATACATGAGGAGAAGTTATATTGGATGTGTAAAGGGGTTCGTGTCGTCTGGGTCGTGACCCGTGGCTGAGTTTCTTCTGGGGAACACCTAAAGTCACAAACTGGTAAGGATGGTTATAAAAAAAAAGATTTCTTCATCAATGTAGGAAAAACATCAATGTTATAAAACAAAAAAATAGGTGATTTTTTATCAAACCAATAAATTAGTTGTAACTAAAGTGCATTTTTAATAAATGAGTATAGAGATTTAAGATTATTTAAATAAATTGTATTCATAAAATTCATAGCTACACATAATAAAAAAATCCTAGCTGTAAAATAAACATAGTAATACGTAGTTTTAAAACAATCACAATCTGATGCAAAAAATGTACATATTATATTATATTATTATAGATTCCTCAAAAATATGTACAAAATCATCAATTTTTGAAAATCAGCACTACAAAGGACCCATCTCACGTTAATTATACGATGTAAGACTAAAGGTTCCATCTCTCGAGTACAAAGAACTATAAAGGACCCATCTCACGTTAATTATACGATGTAAGACTAAAGGGTCCATCTCTCGAGAACACAGCACTACAGACGACCCATCTCACGTTAATTATATGATGTAAGACTAAAGGGTCCATCTCACGAGAACACAACACTACAAGGGTCTAATCTCACGTTAATCATACGATGTAAGACTAAAGGGTCCATCTCTCAAGAACACAACTACTACAAAGGACCCATCTCACGTTAATTATACAATGTAAGACTAAAGAATCCATCTCTCGAGGATACAGCACTGCAAAGGGTCCATCTCACGTTAATCATACGATGTAAAACTAAAGGGTCCATCCACTAAGAACACAGCGGTACAACGAAACCATCTCACGTTAGTTATACTATGTGAGACTAAAGGATCCATCTTTCGAGAACACAGTACTAAAAGGGTCCAATCTTACGTTAATCATACGATGTAAAACTAAAGAATCCATCTTTCGAGAACACAATACTACAAGGGTTCAATCTCACGTCAATCATACGATGTAAAACTAAAGGGTCCATCTCTCGAGAACACAGCGCTATGGCTCCATCAACATGAGAATGGCACGGGATCGTGAGCAAGACCACTATAGTAAGAATCAGCCAGGAAAGTCATTACAACATTATTTGACCACGGAAATCAATTATTGGACTGTCGTGGTTCCATGAGAGGAATTAGAATGGGTTGGAGGTGATTACTGACCCCGTATCAAATCCTATGATGGATGTGATACATAATCTTGAAATAGAATGGTTATTCTCTATTCAGCTTTAAGATAAATAAAGGGAGTTTTATTTTAAAAAACGGGACTGACCTACAATTTTTCAAATGGAAGTACATTTTACGTTTCACAACTAAAATAGTCTAAGATAATTGACCGATGCAGTCTTAAAAATATTATCATATTATAAATTTGTTTCTAGTAAATTTAGGCCCTAAAATAAAAATAATTATGAAGAGCTGTGACTTATGACTGGTGTATAAATTATTTGAAAAAAATTTCAAGATTAAGAGTAATACAATATTTTTCATCAAATGTTGTTTAAGCCACAGATTAATAGAAAAGTTTACCATATCTCATTGTTTACATTTAATTTTAGTTAGGCCATTGTATCCATGATATGCGTTTGATTATGCTTTATACAGTGGTGCACCCTGAAATTTATTTTGGGAGTGAGGTCGTCATACAATATATCAAATCTATTATTTACGAACATTTTTGCAACTGGAAATTTTAGAGGCACTTTTTAAGTGTGTAGAATTTTACCTTTTTAATATCAAGTAGTAATATTGACCTTAAAATTTAACCTATGTATTCGACACACCTTTATTAGGATATTATTATAATTCTACCTTATTTTTTAAGCTTATATTAAAATTGTGTGCTTAAGGTAGAAATTGAGACAAAAGTCCCCCTTGTTGCCTATTTTCTTCGTATTGGAACACCAGTGATTATTTTAAAGAGGGAAGGGGGGCCTATTCGCACCAGTGCCCCATATTATAGTGGGCTCTTAGCCCCTTGTATTTTATTCATTTGATGTATTTAACGTACACTTTTTGGGCTCACTGATTGTATCAACACACGAGATTTTCTATAAGCGATAGTGAAAGGGCTTAAAAATTCTCCCGAGTAACGTATTTTCTTTCACATACCTTCGAGGTTTCTTTTACATACCGCAGTTGACATGGGACCAACTGTTTACTAAACGATTCGCTTAGAAAGAGCTTGCTTTAACCATCAAATACGAATGAGAATATAACTTATAGCCAAGGCCGTAGTCAGGGAGGGGGAGTTTGGGGGTTCAACCCCCCCAAAATTCAATTAGAAAAATACAGTAGTGAAAATTCAGCCGTGGTGCTTCTCTAAATCACCGTAAAGCGCTCAACTTCTTATATTTGTATACAATATATTGAAGAAAAAACTAATTTCTTAGGAGCCAAACATTGCGTGACATTTTAGACCTATCTTTCGTATATAGAAAAGCTAGCCTTGTTCAAACGAAACGTCACTAAAAGTATAACCAATAGGACTATATTGGAGTGCAAAGGTCACCCAAAAGGATCCTAAATTACATAGTCATTTATAATGATTCGAGGGTCGAAATATTTGTTGGCTTCTCTTTAAATTACCCCCACTCTAAAATACGGGAAAATAAATGTTACGACCAACTCTAACAAAGTTTCTCTGTATTATAGCTTAGAAAATAATTTTCCAAAATAGGTTTCGTAAGTGTTAGTTAGAAAAACAAGTATATCATCTTGTTGATCACATTAAACCTATTCATATAACAATTTTAATCAAAATTGTTCAAACCCATTAAAAAAAATTAAAAATGATTATGTATCAAATTAACTTCAAATTATTTATATTTAGCATGATAAAAACTCCCTGATACTCATTTTGAACCAAATCTTTAAGGGAATTTTAGAAAAAAAATTAATTTTCCAAAATTTGAAAATAAATACGAACCTTAAATTAATTTGTTTTTTAAAATAAACATATATTATTGTTTATTATGTAAAATAGTCCCTTAGTTACCAACTTTGAACAAAATTGTTAGAACTATAATCAAATAGAATTTTAAAACTCACTTTTTTTGCGTTCGGGGTCACATAAAACTTAGTCATCATAATCTCGAGGTCTGAAACTTTCACGATTACAATACTTTCTCTTTATATGAAAACTCGCTTTGCTCGAACCCCCAGTGAGTGTTTTTTACAAGTGGATGTAAACTAATGTAATTCAAGAGCCGTTTTTTGATAGGTCTTACCGTTTAGCCACAAGAGACCTCCAAAGAAAGGTCCGCACCGACTTTAAAGTTGCTC
>CABFWB010005849.1:14645-34243 GCA_902151455.1 Timema bartmani | reverse complement strand
TGTTCCGGGACTTGTGATTTACGGATGAACTCCGCGTTGTTCCGGGACTTGTGATTTACGGATGAACTCCGCGTTGTTCCGGGACTTGTGATTTACGGATGAACTCCGCGTTGTTCCGGGACTTGTGATTTACGGATGAACTCCGCGTTGTTCCGGGACTTGTGATTTACGGATGAACTCCGCGTTGTTCCGGGACTTGTGATTTACGGATGAACTCCGCGTTGTTCCGGGACTTGTGATTTACGGATGAACTCCGCGTTGTTCCGGGACTTGTGATTTACGGATGAACTCCGCGTTGTTCCGGGACTTGTGATTTACGGATGAACTCCGCGTTGTTCCGGGACTTGTGATTTACGGATGAACTCCGCGTTGTTCCGGGACTTGTGATTTACGGATGAACTCCGCGTTGTTCCGGGACTTGTGATTTACGGATGAACTCCGCGTTGTTCCGGGACTTGTGATTTACGGATGAACTCCGCGTTGTTCCGGGACTTGTGATTTACGGATGAACTCCGCGTTGTTCCGGGACTTGTGATTTACGGATGAACTCCGCGTTGTTCCGGGACTTGTGATTTACGGATGAACTCCGCGTTGTTCCGGGACTTGTGATTTACGGATGAACTCCGCGTTGTTCCGGGACTTGTGATTTACGGATGAACTCCGCGTTGTTCCGGGACTTGTGATTTACGGATGAACTCCGCGTTGTTCCGGGACTTGTGATTTACGGATGAACTCCGCGTTGTTCCGGGACTTGTGATTTACGGATGAACTCCGCGTTGTTCCGGGACTTGTGATTTACGGATGAACTCCGCGTTGTTCCGGGACTTGTGATTTACGGATGAACTCCGCGTTGTTCCGGGACTTGTGATTTACGGATGAACTCCGCGTTGTTCCGGGACTTGTGATTTACGGATGAACTCCGCGTTGTTCCGGGACTTGTGATTTACGGATGAACTCCGCGTTGTTCCGGGACTTGTGATTTACGGATGAACTCCGCGTTGTTCCGGGACTTGTGATTTACGGATGAACTCCGCGTTGTTCCGGGACTTGTGATTTACGGATGAACTCCGCGTTGTTCCGGGACTTGTGATTTACGGATGAACTCCGCGTTGTTCCGGGACTTGTGATTTACGGATGAACTCCGCGTTGTTCCGGGACTTGTGATTTACGGATGAACTCCGCGTTGTTCCGGGACTTGTGATTTACGGATGAACTCCGCGTTGTTCCGGGACTTGTAACATGGATAAACGTTCATTAAACTAAGCATATTTCAAATACAGTGCCGTATCGTGGAGTGTTGCCAGAATAAACAGAGCTTGTTAAAACTGTACCTGTGACATATTATCCTATTTGAACACTCAAACATAGGTTCTTCTTTACGAAACTCACGTGGGAGTGTATGTTCGTTGTTATCTGACCAATGAGTGTTTTAATGAGTGATGGGTACCTTTGCAGGTACAATCTCTACTTATCCCAGTAACAGTTAACGCCACGTCACTGTTCAGTTCCACTGTAAATAATACATATATGTTATCCTAACATAATTTGCTAGAAACTTTTTAATGTATCAATGAAGGAACGTTTAGCTAGTTAAATGATAAACGCAAATAATTTTTTTCAGACAATAGCAATAACTTCAACATATAATATGGAGTTACAAACCAATTTTCAAAAGAAGAGCTTTTTTTAGAAAATACAAACAAACTTTATTGCAGTTAATATTAATAACATTCTACTATATTATTGTTATTATTATTATTATTATTATTATTATTATTATTTTAGCACCGCGTCTTATTACCCGTTCGGGTTTTACACCTATTTACTAATTACACTATTGTGCTAGGGATTAGGAAGGTTAAATTTAGAGGAAGTGTACCCAAATTTCCGTGGAGGGAGAGTGTAAAACCATTAAGTAAAACCACCCTCAATACACCCAACCGGGATCTAAACCAATCTCCCCGTCTTCAGCATTCTGGTATATTGGGAGAGACCATGCTGCCTTCGAAGGGGGTTATATTATTATTATTATAATTGTTATTTTATATTTATTGATAATAAATATCAAAACTGACAGCTGCAGATCACATGATTGGGCGTATGAATATGTGAAAGTAGATAGAGTAGCTTTTTCTAGTTGTCAAATAAGCAGGGGCGGCAGCCCCCAGTGAACCGGGCGGCTGTCTGGGGTGCTGTTTCAAGAGGGTTGCCAAACAGATTACCAACTTAACCTAACGCAACCTGGGTGTGATAAGATTATGTTAGGTTGGGAATTTCTAGGTTTGGAGATTATTTTCATATTTTATTATCATACCCCGCTTATATAAGAGGGCGCCAAAAGCAACCTTTCCCGGGTCCAAAATGTACCTCGAGCCGCCCCTACAAATAAGACACTGTATATACAATAAGACAGTAATTAGGTACCTATTAATTTATCCTATCATCTGCCCGTGGTCTCGACTCGTGTGAAATGAACAGCCAATGACCATCTTCCATCTTCACCCGGAGATGAATGTATCTGGGGCAATCTACTCTGGCACTGCGAGAGTCTAATAAATCTCAACCTTTGAGTACATTAAAGAAAAAAAACCCAACCTAAATCTACGCATTAGTTTTGAAACGTTGTGAGCATCAACTACAAAATCAACTGCAGACCTTCCACATCTGCCTATCAGACAGGAGGTACTTCCTGACCAACCCCCTGGTACTTCTCTTTTCCATTCTTCCCTACCAAGCCAGTCTCTCTCCATTTTTCAACCTTCTGTTTCATCCCTCATTTCCTTGGTCTTGTTCTCAACGACCCAACTCTTCATCATTTGCTCTTCCCCCGAAACTATCCCTCCCACTGGTCTCATGCCAGCAAACATCCCCCCCCTCCCCCGCATCCCCTTCCAACCCTCTAGCACAAGTAGAGCGAGTTGAGCCCTCAACTCACATCATTAATTTTAGGACAGACACTCTCCATCTCTTTGCCCCTTACGACCCATACCGCATTCTCTTTAAAAAAAAAAAGATCGAGTTGGGGCGATCAGAAACACCTCATCTTGACCCCCCCAAGGGGCCCTCTGAGATTGGTACCCTAACAAGATAACCCCCTTCTTGTTGAGTGATGGAGTGAGGGCTCCGACTGAAACCATCCCTTGCTTCATGAAGCCTCACTTTACCAGCCGTGCTCAGAGGCTGGGATTACCGCTTTCTGCTTCACGATTGAATAGGAGAATGCTTCATGATTATACAGGAGGAATTGTACTGCTTGACAGCTGAATAGGAGGAATTGTGCCTCATGCTTCACGATTGGATAGGAGGAATTGTAACTACTGCTTGAAAGTTGAATAAAAAATAGTAATAAACCTCCTTCTTCACGATTTAATGGAAAGAACTGTACCTTATACTTCACGATTGAATGGGAAGAGCTGTACCTCTTGCTTCAGGATCAAATAGACGGAAATGTACTGGATATTTCACGATTTTATAGGAGTGATTATTCCTCCCACTTCACGATTGAATAGAAGGAATGGCACCTCCTACTTCACGATTTAATAGGTGTAATGGGGCCTCCTTGTTTGGTGGGAAATTCAGAAGAAGACATAGGAAAAAATATTTCTGATTCTCCCCTCACATTTCTAGCAATGTTTGTCAGTGTGTGTGTGTACCAAACTTCTTGAGGGATCATGGAACTACGGGATACGAAGAAGCACCACGACGCCTATGTTGATAACACACACAAAAATACAGTATTGTACACTCGGTGGCATTAAGGTCTGCCTGGAGTTTCCGGTGGCTGTAGTTCCATTGTTAAGCTCAAGTTGCTGGTGATTCCACACGTCCACCTCTGCTTTCAAGGGTTAGTGAAGAATGATCCTAAACATGAATCAAATCCTGAATAGATCAGTGATAGAGTAAAGGGTCCTAGGATCGATTCCTGTGCTCAGGTGTCACTTCTCAACCAATTTAAATGAATTTCCTCTTAACTTTCCTCTTCCTCCTAAATCTAATAGAGTAGATTCGTATATCAAGATGCGGTGGGTTATAAAACCAAAAAAAGCTTTTGACTTGTCACGGAGGAAACAGTTCCTATCGAGTTATTGAACCTTGACTGAAATGTTACCACAAACTCGATCTACGGTAACATCGTTCCTTTTTTCAACCAAACACCGACGTGACCAGGTTGCATAAGGGCCGGGGATGTAGGAGACACATCATATCGGCTCGGGGCTTAGACCTTCTCACACACCCTTCTCATCAATAACCCCTCAGCCCCCCACCTTCTGAGGTGACGTCACAACTTGCCACGCTCTGCCCTACGACGTGAAATGACAGAGTGCGTTTTACCTCGCGTTTAGGTACCAACAGTTGTACAGTCTTAGATAAGTGACCAGGATTCTGAGAGGGACTAGTGCTAGAATGGGCTATTCATTACTTAACCGTGAGCAGCAAATGGTGGGGTGTAAACCACGGGAGTAAGCCTCGGGTTGTAAACCTAAGATTGTAAGCCATGGGTGGTAGCTCTTTGGACGTAAACAAAAGGGTATAAACCATAGGTGCTGAATACTGGGACGCACAACAAAGGATGTAATCCATAGTTAGTAGCCCTTTGGACGTAAACCAAAGGGTATAAACTGTAGGTGGTAAACCTAGGAAAGTACAACAAAGGATGTATGAAATAGGTGGTAGACCTTGGGACGTAAACGAAAGGATATAAATCATTGGTGGTAAATCTTGGGACGTAAAGAAAAGGGTGTAAATCATAGGTGGTAAGACCTGGGACGTAAGCCAAAGGTAATAAACCATAGACGGTAAACCACGAGGCCTAAGTTACGTGTAATAAACCGCGAGATCCAAGCCATCGGACGTAAATCCAAACTACGAAGAAGCTATAAAAGAGAGGCAGATTCTCAGGATGCGTTCTGTCGGGGGTAAAGTGATTGAGAGTGACGAACACCCTCTCCCTTTCCCTCCCGGACCCCCTAATCCGTCAATATTCGTCTGTATTTGTGTGGGGTAGTTCCCCCCCATCCACTCTCTATCTCTGAAGGATGACAGGAAATTGAACTCGGTCTAGATTTTACCGTCGTTCGCTCACTGCGAGCATGTAGGATTCTCTATCTCCAGTTATGACAGCAATCATTAGACTACCCCCTCCTCCCATGGTGTGACCGTTGTCATGACAACGGGCGAGGCAAGCTTTACCTGGAGAGAGATGTGCTCTCGTAAATCATCCACTTGGTGGAACCATGGGTGTGCGGGGTTGTAGGGGGTGTGATTACGGTGCTCATGTGGAGGGAAGATTGGTCGTGCGTTATCTAGGTCACATGGGGGTGAGTCGGGGGAGGATGTGAATTTTGGACTTTGAAAACGTTATTAGAAGGTTCAGAAGAAGGTGTTATCTGACGTTGTCTACGACTTATTTTATTTTTAGTAAAAAAACTTTAATTATTAAAAAAAGATTCTAAATAGATTACACAATCAATTCATGAGAGTTTAAAGATTAAAAAAATAAATGTATTTTTTAAGTTAAACTAAATTCATTTTAAGTTAAGCTACTATCAACTAAAAACAAAAATAGACACTAATGATTCTATACATACATAACATACATACCCACATACATACACACACACACATATTTTACATACCTAATCACTACATTCCCTTACAAGGTGGTTAAGAAACTGTGAATTTAGCTCAAAAAAACTTTCTACTTATTCCATCCTTACTAACTTTCACCAAACTTCCCTATCCTTGGATAGGTCCTTCGCTTCAACAACATCCATACATCGAGTCATACAGACTCCTTTATTCTTAAAGCTCTTAATATTTCTTTTTTTCACACTTTCGTCTACAACATTTAGCCACGTCTTAAATGACCTATACCTTCTTTTTGATCCATACAGTATACCTTCATATATTTGTTTTGTCCCTAGATCCATACTAATCCTCTCAATATGCCCAAACCACCGTAAGACACTGCTTTCACATTGACCTTTTGGATTTTATTTCAAACCACACTCCTTCAGCACCCATTCATTATTGACTCTATACATATGAGTTTTTCCACATACATCTCTTAGATATCTCATTGCAACCGCATTCACATTTCACCATACTCTTATGTTTCTCCTGGCAAACTCACGCTTCACATTCGTAAACAAAGTTGGCGTTCACACACTTTTATATACTCTCATCTTTTGATACTACCTCATTCTTTGCAATAGTCCACACACATCCAACTACTCTCCAAGATGCATTCACCCGTCTGTCGATTTCACCATCTATTCTTCCATTTTTACAGAACATTCTTCATACACAAATACACAAAATCATTAACTTGTTCTAACAGTTTTCCATTTATACTAAGTTGACAATCATTTCCTGATCCATCCTTATCAAAAACCACTACCTTAGTTTTGGAGACATTTATACGAAGATCCATTCTGCCTGTCGCCACATTCAAACGATGGAATGCATTCAGCAAGTCACTTTCCTTCTCAGCCATTAATACGGCACCATCTGCATATAACAGCACTCTCACATTCACATTGTCCATTTGTACACCAACCATGTCCTCACAAGCATTCTTCATACACTTATCCATTAATACATTAAACAACCTTGTCTTACACTCTGTTCAATATCAAACCATTCGTGCAAGGCTCAATCCCCCTTAACGCACGCTTTATTTCCATCATACACTACCATAATTGTATTTAATATCCATGCATACACACCACACTCTCTAGGAACATTCCATAACATACTCCTACTCCTATTCGTACGCTTTCTCCAGATCAACAAATACACAATACACTTTCTTTCTTACTGCCATACATTTCTTAATTACTTGTTGCAATTCAAATATCTGGTCCACGCAACCTCTACCTGGCATGAAACCACATTCCACACCCCAAATCTTGCCCGCAGTTCTTTCACGCACTCTCTCAATCAAAACTTTCCCTGGAATATTATTATTAGCACCGCGTCTTACTACCCGTCCGGGTTATACGCACTTACGCTAATGTGCAATGGTAGGGTGATTGTGAGATGAAATGGAGGACCTACAGTTTAACGTGGAATCCGAACCACGGTGGAGACCTGGCATTCCACACATTCACAAGTTGTGATTAATACACGTCTTGTCAGAGGTGAAGGAAGGGTTTGGCAATCAGATAAATCTGTGCCGGGACCGTGGATTGAACCCCGGACCCCCAGCACAGAAGTCCGACACCTTACCACTAAACCACCAGGCTACCTTGCCTGGAATACTAAACAGACTAATTTCCCTATAGTTCTTACATTCACTGACTTCTAGTTTGACAACTTTTTTCTACCCTGTGCAGCGCGTCTTACTACCCTCGGAGATATCCTCATATTCACACTAATATAAAAGAGAGGATTAAGGGAGAATCTAGAAGAAATTTAACCGCATTTGTTTAGAAGGAGATTTAAAAATCATTTCAGTGCACCAAGTGTGTATTTTAATCTTAACCTCTCGAAATCAGATGGGACAAGACTTGAAGCCTGTGCCCGCATGGTCACATATATTGGCATATTAGCAATAATAATAATAATATCGGTGGTCCGCCGGGTCTCAGTCATCATTCCTGATACACTAAATTACCAGTGATGGGGAGGTTTGGGTTTGAACCACAGTCAGATATATTGATGGTGTTTTTCCCTAAAAAAAATTTCTCTACGCTTCCCTTCATGCAAATGCCGGTATATTTCATCTTACTTTTATATTCCTCATTCATATTCTATTAATGGAACTATGTGGCTATTTTGGACGGGTAGTAAGACAAAGTGCACACAAACAAAGTAGTATTTATGTAGTTTGCCCTTACAATTAAATTTAAATAATCGGACATTGACCTCTATTTCACGCGTGTTAAATATTATTTTATAAAAACTTTACATCCGTTATTGTTTCCAGCCTGTGGTCAGTTTTTTATTCAAGCCATATATTTTCCACTACCGGCTTGCTAGGCCTGTCGTAGGTTAATATGCCTTATAATCTAACTTAAGACTAGGACAGGCACAACATCCAGTCCCCAGCCGTTAATTCATCACTGTGAAAGGGTAACCCCACATTTCAACAATGATAAATTTTTCGACCATGCCAAGAATCGAACCCGAGATCCTTAGCTCAGTAGACAGACACGCTACCGACTGAGCTTAGGTATCGGATTCTTTTATTAAACGGGTCGTGTTATTATTTTTTAGTAAAGCCGATGCCTATACGTCAATAGTTTCTAATGAAACACCTTTTATCAACTATGGAATAATATTTGAGGAGAGCTTTAAAGTGGATAAGAAACAGATTATCTAAAAGGGTATTATATTTCTTCATTTGAACTATCAAATTCTGTAATGAAATTTAAAAAATAAGCTGACGAGTTTTATAATGGAATCTTCTCTCTGGTGTAAAGTACTTCCACCTTTTTCTTGAGCGGGTGAATATTATAGTTCTGTAAAATATATAAATACACCACCGGATATCATGCCAACCTACATCAATTGAATTACCTACCGAGCAGATGACAATAAAAAAATATTTCCCCTAAGAGGTCGGCTTGTCAAGTTAGGAAGGTATATATATTATATATATCGCGATTAACGACTAGAAGACAATTTTAAGGGTCTGCTTGAGCAACCGTGATGAAACTCCTTTAAAGGTTAAAAAGGGGCGCAAGGAAAAAACCCATAAAATACCCCCCCCCCTTACACACACAAGCTACTTCTCTCCGGATCATAAAAATGAAAATAAAAACGTATGACGATAGGACTACGTGCAGGTGGAGAGGGGTGGTTTTATGTCCAATAATCGTGCTACCAGAAGGGTAGTAGCCTCTTAAAGAAAGACTAATACAATTATTAGGTTCAACTTGTGGCTCCGTCTTCGCGCGGGAAGAGCGATAGAGACGCATGCACGGATAGTATTTCCGGTCATTTTACACGCGCGCGCTAAATGCTCGACAGTGTGGTTGCGTCACGTTAACTTTGGACCTTCCTTTTGTTAATTTATTATGCAGATTAAGGAGTTATTTTTTATAGCACCGCGTCTTACTACCCTTTCGGGCTATACTCTTATATATTAATTACGCTAATGGTTTTAGGGATTAAGAAGGTTATACTTATAGGAAGTGTGACCGCACTTGCGTGGAAGAAGAGTGGAAAACAATTTTGGAAAAACATTCCTCAGTACACCTAACCAAGATTTGATCCTTGATCTCCCCGTCATTGGCAGGCAGGTCTAACATGAGTAGCGCATTAGACCACGTGGCCACCGAAGCGGGTAGGGAGTTACTCAAACGTTGTTCTGCACTGAGCCACCCCAAAATTTACTTTTAATTATAGCACCATCTTTCACTTATCGTTTGGATTATACTCATGTGTATTAATCACGCTAATGTGCTAAGGATGAAGAAGGTTACATTTTAGAGGAAATACATCCGCAGTTTCGTGGAAGGAGAGGGAAAAAATAAGAAAAAGCATCCTCAACACACCCGACTAGGATTAGAACCCCGACTACCCCATAATCATCAGCCATTCTAGCGCGAGAGTGACGTCTTAAACCACTCGGCCACCAAAACTTGTTCCACTAATTCATTAAAATAAGAGATGATGTTTCTTTATTGGTGTGATAAAAAAATGCCAAACTAATTTCCTTGGAATATGAGCCATGTGACAACTCGTGTGTCCTTTGACAGTCAAGAACTATGATAATCCATCTCATTCGATAGAATGTAACAAATACCACCCACACCTCCATGTTAGGTCCTGGCAGCCAATCAATGGTTCTCAGGCACAACAGAATGGTACAAAGAGGGGACCAACTGTTTGATTTCTCTTAGAGGTACGACCATATAGCATCTAAACATGAAGTTTAAACAAACTCCATCAAACTATTTCGGCTGTAGCCAAGGGTACAGATAGACAGACAGACAGACAGACAGACGTAGGGTCAGATGGATAGATACACATACATGGGGACAAACAGATGTGTGAGTCTCAATTTTTTGAATTGGGGCACATAAAACTTTAAGACCCATAATAATTTGGAGGTCGAAAACTTTTACGATTACTATATATTCTCTTTATGAGAAAATATAAAAAATCTCCCATGCAATAAAAAGGTAGAAACGAGGAAAGGGCTGATGCCAGAGATACTATTAAATTCTTGTAATCATCCGCGTGATGACGTTATTTATATTTGGTACCCGATTACTGAATAGTATTCAAAAAAGGTACAAATCGTTAAATCTAAATTGACATCAAAATTATGAATCATGTGTGGGTTATTTTATGATCTCGACCAATGTAGAGATAGCTTCAAATAAATATTATTTAGATTTCTAGTATTAATTTGAATAACAAACATTGTCAGACGGATGAGGGAATGGAATTTTGTTGTTGGTTTCAAAAAGAGCGTTTGTTGTTTGTTGTGCAAATGTGTGAGGATTGTATCAAAGATAATTTCATTTGTAGCCCGTTTATTGAAAAGCGAACGCTAATGTTAAATATTCACCCTACACAGAAAAATAAAATTAGTTTTATTTCGATGAAAAAAATGTGTTTTTGAAATGTGTTAATAAATAAACACACACCCACCCCAATACTCAGTTTGACAAAAATAAAGTTTCATGATTTAAATGTTTAAAATTTTAAATTGTTTGTAATTATTTCCTTTCAAACTCATAAGTCATGTTTGGACCAACATTATTAAAAAAGTTCATCACATGCCAATCAACTCTGTGATACAGTCGTCTCGAAATCGTGAATTTAGATTAACACTATTACACGTGGATCATTTCTGATTAAACAATAATGAAGATATAGAGTTAATAAAAGTTCATAACACTGAACATTGTTGAAATATTAAATTATATTTAGATACAAAACTGCATTGAAAAGGCCGTTTTTGAACATTTTAGAATGGCTTCACAGATAAGCACTCTACACAAATCTTTATTCTATAATAATAGGGACATATTATTAACAAGAAACTTTGTCGCTTTTTCCCCCATCGTCACCGCGGAAAATTTTCTGCTAATAATTCAAATACGAATGCACTGCACACATTTCTGGAATATCTTGGTATTTTCTTTTCCCTTTTACTCCCAAAACTAGCGCGATCCAGGAGCTGAGTAGGGCCTGCTATGACGCACGCTCTTAAGGAGGAAGTCCCACCAAATATCTAAAAAAACGTACTATGAACCTCTTTAAATCTAATGGTAGCTTTCATTTAATATCTATATACATTTTTCTTATATTAAAATAAAGATTGTTTGTTTCAACAAAATTAATTTAGTATATGTAAATCCAACCATTAAAAAGATATAAATTATTGAATTTCTACTTTTTAAAATAATTTTTATGATTTTTCTTTCATGATTACGCATGTCTTTTTTAAAAAAGATTGTTTTTTTTATATTTCTTGAATATTTTAGAATTTTTTTTTAAATTAATAATTTGAACAATGGTTATATTTAAAAAACTACATTTATTAATTAAAAATAAGCTTAAGAAAATATGTAAACAGTTATTAT
The DNA here is from genome assembly GCA_902151455.1 of Timema bartmani. NCBI lineage: Eukaryota > Metazoa > Arthropoda > Insecta > Phasmatodea > Timematidae > Timema > Timema bartmani. The sequence continues at coordinate 22,697 of CABFWB010005849.1, read as the reverse complement.
TTCACCCCCTCCATATTTTAATACCTTTTCAGCTGAACAGTTTTCTGAGAATATCGATTTTCAACTTGAGTCTACCGGCCGGTTGCTGTGTGTCTCTCTTGAAGCCATTTCCTCCACCGCTCAACGACCGCTAGCTTCCCTCGCAGTACCATGAGGGTTTGTTGTGACTGACGTCCCAAACTGGTTTTCAAATAGACATTCTTCAGTGAGAATAGTTTTAATGTTTTTGTTTGTTTTTTGCTCTAAAAATGCAATACATTTTAAGTAGTAATATTTTAAAAATTTAGTCCGTGTTTGGAAAAATCCTGATAATTCACCTTAATACAGAAGTAGTCAATTATCATGAATAAAGTAAACTAATTAATCGTAAAGTAAAACTTACAAACGTTGAATGAGAACACAGTTGACTCAGATAATATCAAACTACTTCTTTTGAATGGGGCTCGTGTGTTATATTCGTTGAAGAAAAAATGACCATATTTCTTAGTTACACGTCCGTGCTAGGTGGCTTCAATTGGAACAAAAGTGTTTAAAACTAAACTAAATCATAGCTAACCTAATTAAATTAACAAATTAATAGGGTCAAGGGTAGACTACAATCAGATATTCGCCATATCCAAGTCCGAGGTTGCGACTTAAGTCATGCTCGGTGAAATATTCAGTAGTTTTACTACCTCCACTAACTTCCAGCTGAAATCACGTATAATGTTTAATGGGATTGCACGGGTAACTTCCATAAGTTAAAGTGTGTAAGCCTCAACTTCCATTAAGGTGTTCCAGTTTGGACCAAGAGTTAGAGTGGAGGACCTCATAAAGTCAGTCTATTCACTCAATAGTTCCAACAAGTTAGCCTCACAGATAATTTCTAATTGGTAACCTTTTCAACCTACTCTAGAAAGGTTGCATGTCACCACTACGCTCAATCAGGAATCATAATTTCAAACCAAGTGCAACTTAAATAAGTTAAAGAAAAAATACTATATATAATCATGAATTAGGCGGATAAGTGTAGTATGACAATACTTTAAATATTATATCATATTGTTAAGATTTAGATTAGAATATTTAATATAAACTATCAGTTTAAGTTTAAATAGGAATAAGGGTTCACCATTAGCTAAAGAAACTGTTCGTGTTTAATCGAGCTTCGGTATTTCATTTGACCAGTTTGAATCAATAGGCTTATCATAACAAGTGCTAAACACATAACATTTATAAACCTTAATTCTTATGTACTACAAGAATTATGGCTAATAATATTATAATTAATAATAACACAGTAATATTCTTTGGAAAGCAACACGTAAGCAAATTTCAAAATATAGTATCTATAGCATACTAGAGCATGCTAATATTAGCGAGAACAAATTAAGCTTCAAACTATTTGAAGTTAGCCTTAATTTATTTGCATGTTAAGACATTCGTTTATTGTATGTTTGTAAAATAGAAGACACTTTTAAGTTTGTCTTATGATTCAATAACTTCTTTAAAAAACATTTATTTAGCACCGCATCTTGCTACCCGTTCGGGTTATACTGCTTAAGTACTAATTACACTAATGGATTATGAATTGGGAAGGTTGAATTTAGAGGAAGTGAACCCGCATTTGCGTGGAGGAAGAGTGGAAAAACATTTAGGAACCTCGATCTCCCCGTCCTTGGTGGTCTGGCTCAACACGACTGGCGCGTTAGCCAACTACGCCACCGAGGCGGGTATTTGTCTATATGTTCGTTTAACCGAAGTAAACACTGTAACTGGTCCAAAAGTATGTGACTTGAGTTTGTTTATTGTTTATAACGTTTGATTTCTTTAGAGAGAAATACATTTTATTTTAACTGAATGAATAAAACCTAAACATATATTAATGATCTAATAGTCTCATTAAGCTAAAGTTATAATTTCCTAAGAACACACGCGGCTCTAATGTGTGAGTTATTACACCCCAGAGTTCGAGTAACGATTTGCATAAGTTCATGTATAGTATTGATTTAAGCCTGATTCACATTTATCATTCCTTAAAGAAGTAGGTTCAAAGTTATAGTTCGGGTAACGCTCTATAAATGCCTACTTTCCTTAGACGCCCTTCATAAGAGCAGGGGTAATATTTCTTAACTTACACAAACACTTATTTTTATTTTTACTTATCTTTCAGTTGGCTCGATCGAAGTGATTAGACTTTCCACGTGTTTTCGTTGCACTTTACGTTGGGGAACGATATTATCACAACTTTCACCTTTGAAGCCCGGCCCGGCACTGGGATATGTTTCGTTCGGGGTTGAAGAGCGCCGGTTTACTCTGGTACAGTGTGTTTGTCGCTCGTGAATCCGCTGTGGTGTACTTGTCTGTTGATGATGCGTCCATAGCTCACTTTGACTATGGCGTGCTTATTTCGGGTTGAAGATTATTCTGACCATATGAATGTTGCGCTTGCGTGATGAATAAATTCATAGGTCCTTAATTTTCGCCCTGATATTATTTCATGAACCACGTTCCACTACCATTTTTATTAGAATGTCTCTTCCGTTTTAAGGGCTATGTACGGTCTGTGAATTTACACTTAACTTATTTGTGTTACCGTCAAAGAAACCAGACCACCACCAATCTGGGGAGGGGGTAAGTCGGATCACCCCCTCCAGTTCACGAAATCACACTCACTCTATACACCATGTTAGATCCCCTTGCCAACCGTGCGAACTACTTCTTCCCGCGGGAGAAAACCCTCCGCGAGCCGGCCAGGTGCTCTCGCGTAGGTTTATGGGAACACTGGGCGTCCGATGACGTAATATCGGCACATTATTAATGTTACATACTTTTAATGTTTTGACAAATACTGTGCATTTTTATTAATTTATTTTAAACAAATATTATTTAAGCAAAGTAATTTTTTTCCCCATTACATGAACGTCATTGTTTAGCGCTCAATTTATTTATCTGACCATAACATAATAACTAGACATTATTTTGTGACTAAATATTATATTGTGTTTACTGAGGAGGGGGCTGGAGAATAGAATTATTTCGAATAATGGTTTAGGGTGAAATCATCTCACATGTATAATTTACTAGCAGGCTGATCCATTTTTTGCACAATATCAAACTATTCTAATTAGGACGTTAAAAATCCGGCTGCTAGCATTTATATAATTCCTCCTCGCACAATACCAAGCTAACTATGGCAATCCCAATTTAGAATTCCCGCTCAGCTTTCATTCATAAATTTGAAATTTTAACACTTATTTGATTCTATGGTATGGCCCCCCTACCTTCTTCCCAAATTTCAATTTTCTACCTAAGTTAAAACGTCTTTCTTATTTTAACCCCCTCCCCCAAGTCTTGGAACCCAATTTTTAAATTCCTAATTTCATAAATTTTTCTCGTTAAATGAGGTGGTCCTTCTGAAGATCTTCAAAATTTCAATTTTTCATCTTATCTTGAAGGGGCTTAGATTTTTCTGAACACACATCTAAACTCACTTTTTTATATATATATATTACTAGCATGAAGCACAGCTTTGCCCGGGAGAATAGTTTAGGGTAACTAAAAAGATTAAAAATTGTAAAAATTAAATAAAATTAATTTTTAAAGGTTATGCAATAAGTTTAAAAAAAGGTTTAAGTGTATAAAAGGGCTAATAAGGGAAAAGTGAGGAACAAACATACGGACAAACAAACGTCATGCGAAAACCATGTTTTTGGTATCAGGAGGCCATGAAACGTTGAAATTTATCGAAATCTCAAGTTCGATTTTTTTTTGACAATCACAATAGTACTAGATATAGATAGTTTCTTGTATTTATTTTTTTAGTTTTAAACAGTAAATAAGGTAGTTTTAATTTAATATTTATTTGGCTTTGGCCTTGCATACAATATATCGAATCTAGTATTAATTTGCTTTTTTCAATAGGAAATTAAGGGGATATTTCAATGTGTATAGAATTTATCTCTTTTGAAATATAAAGCGTAAAGCTGGTTTTAAAAGGTAGCTTGATTAATGTATTTATTAAAATATTATTGAGTCTTGGGGGAGACCAATTTACAGTTTTCCCTCTCTTGGGTGTGCCTCTGACATATATATATACACATATATAATACCCAAGGAGAATTAAAAGAGAGATTCTGCATTAGTCTTTTTTATGGTGGTATAGCTTCAATTTGAGTAAACACTGCAATTTCCTATGTTAATAGGCTGTCATTTATAAATTATCAGAACTATATTATATCTACTAAAATAACTGAACATTTTGCATTTGTTTGGAAAAATTTTTGACACTATTTTTATTGTGATAAATTAATGGAAAACTATTACTTTATAAACATTTTCACGTAAATTAAAATGAATAGTACGACACAATCCTACATACTTTCTCATATAGTAACTAGTTGGTTACTTCCACTGTATATTACAATTAGGAATCAAATTTTCATAAATTTGCCGTCAGTAAACCATAAGGGAATGTCTGTGTGGTGCATTTTACCATTTATTTGTTTTTTTCAAACCTCTAAATACTTTAAGCAAGGTTGATCCTGCTAATTTTAAAGTATGGTGTTGCGAGTAAAGACATGCCTTCATTGATGAGTTTTGTTTAACTCTTTATATTAATTGCATAAAGCCGAAAATGATCGAACTCGATTGAGTATATATGTCACAGGAAAAGTAGATTGTTAGGGAGAGTTGACTCGGCCTAGGTAAAGTCAAGTCTTACTAAAAGTATCAGTAAAAGTTGATAGAGAATAAACAGATCAACTTTTCCTAGGAAGAGTTAACTATGCCTGCTGTGGTTTAGTAAAAGTTGATTACGCGATGTTGCTCTCCACATGCGACTTCGCGCGCACATCTTTGTTTTGAATATCCCAGCTCTTTTTATTTACTGTGGTTTTCTAGGTTAGGTTAGGTTAGGTTAGGTTAGGTTAGGTTAGGTTAGGTTAGCTCTGCAACTCAAAGTGTCACAAATCTTTACCTTGCTGTAATAAATAATAAATATTTATATCTCTCTTTGTATCATAAAGGTTTTGCTTTTTTATTTGTTTTTTATTAGGTAGTAGACCATTTCCTTGCAAAAAGTCAACTTTTACTAACTCAAGGTAGTAAGAGTATACTTTCCCTAGGTACGGTCAACTCTGACTAGTAAATGTTGATCGAAATTCATCACTTTTTGCTTTTAATCAACTTTTACTAAAAAGACCAGTAAGAGTCGACTCGGCCTAGGTAAAGTCGATTCTTAATGGAGAATCTACTTTTCCTGTAACATATACATTAAATCTGACCCCCTTTGCTTATAAATTGCGGGCAGGAGGAAGATTACAAACACACAAGTACGATTATAGAATATATTTTTTTAAATTATTTAACTTTGTAGGAATTCAAACCATTCTATTCTCAATGAATAGCTCTTAGTTCAGGGTTGAAAAAAAAAACCGGACTATTTTAGAAAAAAAGTTTGTCTATATTAGGTTTTATTGGGTTTTTTGTGGTGTGATTAAAGATATTATGTATGTTATCTGATCTAAACAATCATTCTAACATATTAATTAGTGCCTAGACTGTTACTTTACAAAGAAAATAACGTGTAGGCCTATCAATAATATTATATTATATAAAAAATTTTTTTTAAGGAATTACAAACAATAGACATTGGTTAACAAAATTCAGAATAAAACTTTCATGCAATCATGTTAGTAGAATTTGGTTCTTTGAAAAAAAAATTTAGATTTAAATTGTATGTGTAGTTTTCAAAATATTCAATAACATTAGTTTGAGCTAGTCCTATGTTAGTATGTTTAATTCAATTTCCAATCTATTTCTTACATTTTTATTTAAAGTAGTGCCAACATTTACGGATAGAGGGTTTCATAAGGTCAGCACAGTGTACCCTCCAGCCATTAACCTCAGTTTTCTATATCGGACCTGTAACTTTTTTTTTTTTAAGTAAGTCCTCATTTGTTCTCACGAGGCTGAGCTTTACCCCGTTCCAGTCCTACCTATTCACATAAAATTTCCGGAAGCACCAGAGATCGAACCCGGGACATCTAGATCTGTAGCCAGAAACTTTAACCACTAGACCACAAAGCTGATCATATACATACAAGACCAAAATTAATTAATCAAATGAAATTATGAAAAATAAATCATATAATTACATTTTATTAATAGGTAATAAATTTTTATTGTTTTTAACATTTTAAAACTCATAATTTTTGAAAAATAATGGTTCATATTTGTTGACTTAAGGTTCCAACAGAATTCCTTTTTTATGTGACTTGTGTCTACTGAAAAAATAGGTACAATATAATATTGATTTTTTATATATAATCTTTTGCATTTCTAATGTTGGTATTAAATGTGATAAACATTATTTAATTAGTTTGTATTGCTAAACTCCTTGGGTTACCAGTGGTCCTAGGACCACACTTTGAGAACCACTGCCCGAGAGAGTGTCTGACGCATGCGCCCTGCCTACTATCTATCGTCCAGCTGAGTGCCCGAGTTAAAACGGGCATGGAACTGTTTGATGTCATCCAATGAAACCTGCGTTACTCCAATCGATAATGTTATTATTTGCATGCTGCGAGCTCACGTCACGGCCCATCAGCTCCTCATAATGGTTTGTGTTTTTCATTCGATTGTTTCCCGGTATAACTCTCTCCATCTATCAGTCAATTAGTCCAATACAGCTCCGGTTGTTACGGATATTGCGTCACGTGACCGGCGACAATTAACACCCATGCTGGCGGATATTAGCCCTTACAATGCGTATCAACATTTGGACACGAATTGACAACGATTGGTTCGTTCGCACACATTGGTGAGTGTGTATGTCCCGTTGACTGTGTGGTCAGGGGGGCCGACTACAGGTCTATAGAACCCTGATACCCCTTAGTACTTGGGTTCAAGTCCCGGAGGGACCTCAGTCCTCACTTGGCTAAGGCACCGGACGAGGTATGGGTTATTTCACTGTTCACTTCATTACAGCAGTCCCAGTGTAGCGTTTAAAAAGGCTACAACGTTTAAAAACAAGAAAATAACGCTAGACGCAACATTGATCCAAGCAATATCCCACCACAACCATTGAAGTGACTAAAGAAACTCACCAGTGCCCCATTCTCTGTTGTGTACGCCGCGATCTCTCTCTTTGTTTCTCTCTCTCTGAGCAACGACTGACCATCGCGCACTTGCTGGTCAAACTAAAGGCGCTAGAGCAAACGGCACACTGACTGGACTTGTGCAAAGGATTTCGGGAATAATGAAGTGTGACGTCATTAGTGCTAAAGTGTTGCGAGCGCTATAGCTTCTGGAACAGTGCCGTACGGCTGTTGCCCGACTAGGAATATCCAAATTGACAGAAACGTCAATCTAGGTCATCCTAGAAAGGGATAATTATGCTTTGTGAGTTACAGGCAGCAGTCGCTAGCCCTTATCTTCATGATATGAAGGTGAAACAGTGAATAGGTGAAACCGTTGGATGATGCTGCAATAAATACAATAAAATAAATTAGTACCCTGTGAGTGAAATAAAGGTGATTGTGAATGATGTCGCTGTGATTTGGGGGTTTGGAAGGATTTTCTTTTCTTGGGATCAGGTAGGTGGGTATAGTAGGAATGATTGCTTGTGAGTGATGGCGTAACGTGCTTCCGGGAATGGGTAGGTAGGTTTAACTGTACTGGGATTTGGTTTGGCATGGATGGTTACATTTCCATTCCCCATCTGGGGCCGACTACGGCGCCAGGATTATCCTCTGACTCGTAAAAAACCATGTCGGTTGTCCCAGTGGAGTCCGGCGGTGGCAAGGGTAGTTAGAGTTTCTTGTTGGGGTAGGATTTTCTTTTCTTGGGAGTTGGATTGAGGTGGATACATCTCCATTCACCATCTGGGGCCGACCCCGGCGCCAGTATTATCCTCTGGCTAGTAGAGAACCTAGTCGGTTGTCCCAGTGGCGTCCGGCCGTGACTAGGGTAGTAGTGGGATGAAATGAGCGGTTGTTCATGAGTTGCCGGTCCGTTCGAGAGGGGAGTCCGCGTCCACCCAGCTTCCTGACATAGTAACTTTTTTTTTTT